>JASDQU010105501.1:183511-208781 GCA_032191745.1 Picea mariana | reverse complement strand
CTCGACTTGTTTAAAGTCATCGTGCTCGTAGGCTGCCAACCCACTCTTTTTTAATGCAAATGGTGAAATGAAACTATCTGTCGCACCAGAATCAAACAAAATATTAACATTGATATGATTTAGCGTACTTGACGACTCCACCATCGTGGATTGATGTTCGGCCTGGCCGTTATTAACTGCTACGTGAATATGGTGGCTGCTACTTGCTCTCCCCATCGGCGCCTTTCCTTCTCTGTGCATGAACCCTGATTGTAACTCTGGACAGTCCCGTTCGGAATGGGGTCCTTCGCATCTCCAACAGGCAATACGAGATTGAACCGGTGCATTGTTATGTGACTGATTCCTAAACGAGTTCCTTCCTTTGGAACCCCTGCCCCTGCTCACTATTCCCTGAGATGGTCTTGGTCCTGTCTGCACCGTTGGCGATGAACGAGATGTTGCACTCGTTGCCATTGAAATCCCTGCAACTACTGTCCTTGGCGTGAATCTGTTACCATACGGTGGTGGCCTTGAGCCCCCTCCCCTAGGAAATGTCCTCGGGGCATTTCCTACGAATCCAGGGCGATGCGAAAATGTCGATCTTGCACCCCCAGTCAAGTTCATATGTTCTTCCACGTAACGCGCACTTTTCACCGCCTCTGCTACTGAAGACGACTTCCAGATCCTCACCATAGCTCTTATCATGGGGTTCAATCCATAGATGAAGCGCTCTGCCTGTCGTTGGTCACTATCCATATACGACACATATTTGACTAGTTCCATAAACCTGATCTCATATTCTTCTACTGTTTTGTTTCCCTATATTAAGGCATGAAATGCCCCAACCTGTTTCTCCTCGTAGTACGCCGGTAGATATTTCCTCCTGAACATTTCCTCGAAAATTTCCCAAGATACCGTGTCTGGGGTAAGGTGCAGTTGTCTTTCCAGATTACCCCACCAATTCAAGGCGCTATCCCTTAACTGAAAAATGGCGATCTTCGCCTTTGAGTTGGACGCATAGTCCCTTAAGGAAAAAAACCTGGTCATTCCTTCTAACCATGCCTCCGCGCGTTCACTGGTGTGACCTCCGACAAACTCCGAAAGTTTGATCTTTTGCAACTCTCACGTGATGTCTTCAGGTGGAGGTCCTCCCCCTGAATCCCTTGATGCTTTTGGATTACCCGCTCCAGACGGTGGGGGTTCCACTTCAGTCTAGGCGAGCTAGCACGGGCGATGGTGGTGGTGGCACTGGCGGTGTTTGCGACGACGCTCCCCCCCCTCGACCTCCTCGAGTCCTGACCATCCTGTGTGCTTTGACCTGCATCAACCAAAGTTGTCAGGGTGAGTTCCAGGATGTTTTAAATTGGTGCTACTAAAATTTAGAAATGGGGTTAGGCGTAAGTTTTCTTTACTTGTCTGTAAACAGACATTACTCCATTAGGGGATTGGCTCGGTTAGGGTTAGGTTTAAGCATCTAACCTTCGTTTCTTCGCCCCTATGAAAACAACTATTGGTTCCTTTGCCCTGTGGCTACGCTAGATTTGTGCCTTACTCGCCACTTCCCAGGCTTACGCTCCTAATGCATTTGCCGCCTCGTTTCCGCTCGTCCTATTCTGATCCCTTTTAATTTACGCTTACAACTTGATAAAAAAAAATGAATTCCTTCCTTATGTTTATTAATTTGCGCCAAGAGGCGTACACCTACTGACAATGGGCACAATCAATGATATTTTAATCTTAATTAACCTAAAACCATTATCTGATGGTTATGTACTAAATATGCTAGCATAGTTTTTGTCCTCCTCCAATATCAATGGGTCTGATTTATGATTCATGGCTTTCTTGCATTTATCACAGCATCTGTTAACACGTTTACTTTTTAATATTTACCTAATCACATAAAAATGTTTTAAGGTTATATAATTACTATGTTTAATAATTAAATAAGATAAATCCGCAGAATCTAAATAATTATCCCCGTCTGCCAGCCGCGTTTCTGCGTTCGCCAGCACTATGTGCCTTTTGGCACTAGTGTTCTTCTTAAGGCGTTTTACTTAGTGGGTGGTCTTGGGTACAACAGTTAAAGTATTTATAAGTAAACTTATTTGTAAAATAAGCAACGCATGGCGCGTTGGTAGGGCGGATTTCGTAAAGACATTCACGGTGGAAGGAGGTTCGAGGTTCAATCCTCGTGGACTCATAAATTTTTCTTTGCCTCTCATTATTCGACTTAACTAAAATCTTATTAAACTAATTAAGTTAACTTAATTTAATTTAACTTAACTTAATTTAACTAATTTAACTTAATTTAATGTAATTAACTTATCTTAATTTAATTTAGAATTTAAATAACATAAAAAAAAAATTTACTTTGACACCCCCTTTTCTTGTTTTTTTTTTTTTTTCTTAAATAATTATAACAAATAAAATAATAAAAAAATTAAATTTTTTTTACGATTTTATCCATGAGATTAAATTTATTAAAATTTAAAAAAATATATATATAAAATTAAAATAATAAAAAATATAATAAATAAAAATATATATATATATATAATGCTACTACGCATAAGGAAGTCCGCCTCGTGAGGCGTTTGGGCGTTGGCAGGTGGCATGCGTTGTGTTTACATGTATGAATCGTGTAATGCCGTTTAATCTTCATGGAAAATTCACCATTCATACCCAGCAGCTGTGATAGAGAGATCTCCTGATTTACTCACCATTATGAATGAGTTACCAGAACTGTAATTCTTTAGTTTTTTGTTTTTTTTATTCAAACTCGATCCATTCAGATTTAATGCAGATTCAAGGCAGTGCGAAAATGTTCGAGCCTGTAATGGCAATGGCAAATGGCAAATGGCAAATTTGGATTCTTCCTGAGCTTATGCATGGGCTACCTCCTCATAGATGGCCGTGTTTTCCTGTCGCCAGACATTTCGTCTGAGAATGGATGGGTCGATATTTTTTTGCGATAATTGCTATGTTTTTCATTGTTATTCTCTTTATTGGCCGGTTGAAGTAGTTTTCTACATCTTTAGATGTGAACATGGCCCTAATCAGAGTCATCAACATGTGCTAAACTATAGCATTCCGTCTGCCGCTTGGGGCCAATAGCAAAGCCATGGCGATTGAATATAACCAGAAGGTCCCGCTGGCCGCTTCATGCTATAAGTTTCGCCAACAGCAATTCTCTTGCAATTTCTTCATCCGAGTATACTGTTGGAGTCGCGAGAACCAACAAGCCAGTGGATCGCAAAATAATTTCGAGGCCCATCGAGCTCCCGACTGTCAAGAACAATACAGTGACATGTATCTTCTAAATTACACACTCTCCAGAACTTTACTGTATATGAAAATTAAAACCCCGAAACCCTCATTTAAATGGTGTCATCAACTGATTTAATGGCAGGAGGTGTCCTCACCATGAAGAGGGCTTTAAATTTCCTCCAAGAACAGCTCATAGAAGCCGTCTACATCACGGGAATCAACGGGAGGAACCCCTCAAACACGGAATCTCGTTACGTGGCAGACACCGTAAAAGGATCCCACGATTTAACCATCGTAGGGTTTTCTCTAGCCAAGGGCATGGGTGTTGGGAATTTTCTTGTGAGTGAGACTTTTAACGTCAGAGGATACGACCGGGCGATTTACTTCTATCCCGATGGGAAAAACCCTGAAGACAATTCTCTGTATGTCTTTATTTTTGTTATCCCTTCTTTTGTTTTTTTTTTTGTTCTTATTTTTTTTTTATTTAACCAATCTGCTATATATATAACCCAAGAAAATGAGCTCAATAAATGATGAGGAAAACATATTAACCCAGGAAAATAGTGAATCGCTGGATTCCCACTGAAGTCGACGGAGAGCATATGAATTTCAAATACCAAGGTAAAATATGATGAGGAAAGTTTAGTGTCTTTCATATTAAGGGACCGGTGCGGCCGTTGGCCCAACGAGGTAAACTCCCAACTTAAAATGCCGTGTTTTCGCTGATTGCAAAATTTCAGGTATTTCAGGCTTAAAGCAGTTTAAAGGATGCCTAAAACTTCAGACCACACCGTGAAGTTTAAAGGAGGTGAATTCCTTTGCCAAAACTTGGAACTTTTGATTGAATGAGTTCTGGAAGTCGCTCGGTTTAATAGGTGCAATTTAATTTGCTTTGCTTTTTTTTTTTTTTCTTAGTTTGTAGGCTTGTAAATGAAAAGGAGTAATACTCTAAAGATATGAGATGGAAAGAAGATATTTGGCATATTTGGCCGTCTTTGAAGATGATGAAAAGTTTTAAATTCGAAGCCTACAAGTCTACATGAAGTTAAAAATCATTTGGTTAGATATCGCAGAGGTTGTGGTTCAGTCTTTGTAAACTAGGTAAAATAAGCTCCAGAATGTATTTTATATGCACAGCTTACATGAAGCAGAAAATCTTTATAGTTTACAACGAAATTAGTTTAGATGTTCATAATCTATGTTTAGATGAGGTCTTTGCAATTTCTTTTTGGCATATAAGTCTGTTAAAAGTGGTATATGATCAATATGTTGTGAATAATTTTCGCCTAAAATATAGAGGATTTGCTGTTTATTTGCAATTTTTGCTACAATTTTTTTTTTATTCTTATTTCATTTATATCTATATATAGCTTTGTTTATATAATGAATTAATAGTGTGTTTCGTTTGGTTTGTAGGCGGGACTGGAGCTAGGGCTTGGAGTTGTTTGCAGGTTAAGTGGAAGCAATTTGAGCTTGGAGTTTTGCCCCTTTAGGCCTAGATTTCAAACCTAGGCTCTGATACCAGATGTAATGCTCTGATTTAATTTAAACTACCATTAAATTATAAAACTATAGTAAAATCTAATAATTACTGCATCTAGCACATTCAATCTAATATTTCAATAAATAAAATTTAATAACAATTTACTTCAAAATAATTCGTACTCTAACCTGAACCTGATGCTGCCGCTTGCTTCCTTAGCTTGAATCTGATGTTGCTCTTTATGACACCCCAAAACCAACCTCCCTGTCGACTAGTAACTCCTAGCCCTAGGACATCAATGGATGTCCTAGCCCTCCGAGCCCAAAACCTCTGCAGCTCCCCGGTGCACTGTAAATTCCACTGTAGATTTCACTCTCTCTAATCCCCCAAGCTATTCCCCCTCTTGTCGAATGAATCCTTCTCATCCTTCTCCCCTTCCCTTATTCCTCCTTCACCGCCCTTCCTCCATTAACTCCCACCTAACTCTTTATTACACCTTATCCCATTCTTAATGACCTTATCCTATTATTAAATGCCTTATCCCTTATTTAAATGTCTTATCCCATATTTAAATGCCTTATCCCATTCATTATTATGTTTCCCTTTTACGAGAACGTAACTTAAATTAGTATTATATTTTTATTATTAACTATTAATTTAATACTTAATTAATTAAGGAATTAACTAATAATTAAATCATTCATTAACCCTCAAGAACACTATTTAATAATATCCAATTAGAAATGTTACTTTAAAATATAAATATAGTTTAGTTAATCTTTTAGGATTATTATTAAATTAATTATGCTTAATAATTAAGGGTCGTTACAATTTCAGATAATAAGCCTCTTCGAGGGGGCAACCTCCTTTTACCCCACTTAAATGTTCAAGTCCAAGATGATTCAAAATGTAAATGTCTCCTTGGTATATATAGGAGACTAGGAGGTATAATTACAAATAATGGCCTAAAGGTGACATAAATAAAATAGAATTACTAATCTAATATGCCCCAATTAAGGGGTAATGAGCCAATATTAGGGATTAACATCGGATCTATGATTCTACTCCTCCTGAGCTTAGAACCTTTCGACGCTTTCATCATAACTCCCCTGTTCCTCCGTGAGATCTGACGGCCCACGGGACTTCATGGATTCTCCACCAAGAATTTCGACCATGTGTCTCTTCCTCTGAGAGCTCGTCCTCCCGTGGTCTGACGTCGCTATGCCTTTCTTCAAACTTTCAAGGTGAATAGTATCTTACTTCCCTTTGACTCCTTCAAAGGTTCAAACCCTTCTAAACTTTCTCACGACTCTGCGTCCTTCAGAAAAGATCTTACATGCACTCCTTGCGACAACTCTCAAACACTTTCAAGTGCTTGACTTCTTTGACTCTGCGCACACCTACAACAGCAGTCTCTAAATCCTTCACTCAGGTTCACAACCCTGAGACTTCACTCAGCCTGTGCACTCTTTGCACGGCTCTTGTGCCTAACTGCACTTCTGTGGAAATGAGAACAAAAGCTATCTCTCCTGAGCTTCCAAAGACAAATCTCCGAATACCTTGTCGACGAAATTCTTGCGGACACTTCAACTGCACTCCTTGTAGGAACTCTTGCTCAGATAGAGAAGCAATTGAAACTCATTCCATTACCCTTTCCTCTTAGATTTCAAACATTCAACAAGAAATCATTCATACATATCATAAAAGCAATTGCATGACAAAAAGAGTAAAACAATTTCATGAGCATAACATTCAAAGATGCATACACAGAGAATATATGAACACCATGAGTCTGAATCACAACTTTCTTATATTAATCCATAAATTCTGTACCTGGAGTCTGCTACACAACTCTCTACTTCTCCTCTATGCTCTTTTCACTTCTAATGCTAATGTTACAATACACAATGAGGGTGTCTATATCCCGTTTCCCTCTCTCATTCTAAATTGTCAAATCTACACATTCAATTTTACCTACTTGCATTAACTACCATAATTGCCTTCTACCTACTAAGGACGAGAGAAAATCACTCAAGGTCCATTTAAATTATACAAGTGCACCTCCACTTGATGTTTCATTAATGGTTCAAGATATTTCAAAATTTGTGCTGGGCGCTTTTCTAGCTGTCTGTTGTCTCCGTGCTGGCTCGCTTGAGATGCTCCTGCATCATACTCTCTAGCTTGAAAATTTTCATGGGCTTCTGTCCATGAGCTCACGCATGGTCTATCCATGCTTCTAGGTCTCTGCTTTGGTCTCCCAGTTGGCATATTCAACTGGATGGCTCTTCCGTTTGACTAGATACTCAAAGTATTGATTTCGCTTGGTCCTCTTGCTCACTCTTTTATCCAGTATGCGCTCCATATGCAGCTTATCTGCAACTAGAATCTTCTTTGTCCACTGGATCATTGGCTKCTCATTTCCTATCCCTKCTTCCTCAGCTTTATATGGGTACAAATATGAGATATTGAATATCGGAGAAATTCCTATCCCATCGGGTAATTAAATCTCGTAAGCATCACCCCAAATTTATTCAAGACCCTATGTGGTCCGATTTTCTTCATCTTCAGCTTATTATATGTTCCTCTCAGGAATCTTTCCTTTCTCAAATGTGCCAGAACCAAGTCACCAACCTCAAACTAAAGTTGTCTCTTGTGTTGATCTGCTATGCGTTTATATTCCTGACTTGAATTCTGCAATCGCTCCTTCACCTGGCTATGAAGTTCCTTCATTGCCTCTACAAAATCTTCTGCACTAGAGCTCCTAGTTGCAGTCTATTCTGAATCCCTCAACTCAGAAATTCCTCTCGGCTGCATGCCATAAACAACCTGAAATGGACTCTGCCCTATGCTCCTATTAACTGAGTCGTTATAAGAAAACTCTGCCTGTGGTAATATGTTGTCCCACTGGCTGTGGTGTTATGCCACCAGGCTTCTCAGCAAGTCTCCCAGACTTCTGTTCACCACTTCGGTCTATCCATCCGTCTAAGGATGATAAGATGAACTAAATGACAAGTTAGTTCCCATCTTCTTCCATAAGGTCCTCCAAAAGTACTCTATGAACTTAGTATCTCGATCCAAAACTATGCTCCTTGGTAAGCCATGAAGTTGAATGACTTCTTTGAAAAATAGATTCRCAATGTGAGTTGTGTCACTGGTTTTCTGGCATGGAATGAAGTGTTCCATCTTGGAAAATCTATCAATCACCACAAATATTGAGTCAAATCCTCTTTGTGTTCTTGGAAACCCCAATATGAAATCCATGCTAATTGCATCCCATGACCTTTCTAGTATGGGMAATGGTTGATAAAATCCTGCATTCTGTTTCCTTCCCTTTGAATGCTAGCAAATTCTGCATCTATCCATGAATCTCTTGACGTCTGCTCACATTCCCAGCCAAAAATATGACTCATTCAACTTTGCGAACGTCTTGTCATGGCCAAAGTTCCCTGCCAATCCTCCACTGTGTTTCTCCTTCAGCAAATTCTCCCTCATGGAGCATTTCAGAATACACAGTTAATTACCTTTAAACAATAATCCTTCCTGGATCATGTATTATGTCCATTGGCTTCTATCCCTGAGAATTGGATTCTCAGTTTCTTCGTATGCCTCCTTAAAATCTTGATCATCTACATACATCTCCCTAAGATCATCAAAACCTAACGTTTTGACTTTGAACTCCTGCAATAGAAAACACTTCCTTCTCAAAGCATCAACAACATTGTTAGCAGTACCAAAAATATGTTTAATCATAAAAGTGAAATTTTGCATATACTCAACCCATTTGACATGTCTCTGATTCAACTTCTCCTATTGAGTCACAAACTGCAATGCATGATTGTCACTATACAATACAAACTCCTTCGGGATCAAGTAATGCCTCCATTTTTTCAATGCCTGTATGATAGCATAAAACTCCTTATCATAAGTGGAGTATTTCATTTTCGCTTCATTCAGCTTCTCGCTGAAGTATGCTATTGGCCTGTCTTCCTGACTCAAGACTGCCCCTATTGCAAATCCACTTGCATCACATTTCACTTGAAATGTCTTCTGGAAATCCGGCAACACCAAAATTGGTTGTTCCGTGATCTTCCTCTTCAACAAATTAAAACTCTTCTCAGCTTCTTCAGTCCAATGAAAAGACTTGTGTCTTTTTCTCACGATGTCCATCATTGGTGCACTAATGCCACTGAAATTCCTGATGAACTTTCGGTAGAAACTATCCAATCCATGAAAAATTCTCACCTCAAAGGTGTTCTTCGGTGATGGCCAATTCTTGATTACCTCCATCTTATCTGGATCCATCCTCAACTCATTTGCAGAAATAACAAACCCCAAATAAATGAGCTCTGTCTTCATGAATGAGGATTTTTTCATGTTTATCAACAAATTCTCCTGTTGTAATTTATGCATCACTATAGCCAAATGCTTCAGATGCCCGTCCATTATTTTACTAAAAATCAGTATGTCATCCAAATACACAATAACAAATTTTCTGATGAAATCCCTCAAGACTTCGTTGATCAGTATCATGAAGGTACTGGATGCATTTTTTAAGACAAACAGTGTAACAAGCCATTCATACAACCCTTCATTGGTTTTGAATGCTGTCTTCCACTCATCACCTTCTCTCATGCGGATTTGATGATAACCGCTTTTCAAATCAATCTTTGAAAAATACTTTGCTCCACTCAAGAAATCCATCAGATCATCCATCCTTGGCAATGGAAATCTGTACCTGATGGTTATCTTATTAATCTCCCTCAAGTCAATACACATCCTCCAATCTCCGTCTTTCTTCAGACTGAGTACTGTTGGAACAACACATGGACTCAAGCCTTCTCTGACCAAACCTTTGTCCAACAACTCCTAGACTTGTCTTTTGACCTCTTCATTTTCTTGTGGAATCAATCTATACACAGCTTTATTTGGAAAACTAGCTCCTGGTATGAGATCAATATGATGGCTCACACTTCTGATCGGTGGCAATGAATGAGGTAGTTCATCCACTATTATGTCAGTGAACTCTTCCAGCAGTTCTTGAACCTCTTCAGGTAAATCATCCACCCTTTTGCTCGTCAAAACAATCTTCGGTTTCCTGACCACTATGAATTGTGGATCCTCCCTCTTGTTAACCTCTGTAAGAAGTTCCTTCCCACTCATGAGAAGTATAGTGTTGCTTACTTCCGGTTTCACCTCCTTATCCTTAATTGGAAGCAACATGTCAGTCCTCCCATTCTTCTCTAGGGTGTATGTGTTCATCCTTCCATCATGAATCACATTCCTGTTATATTGCCATGGTCTACCCGGCAATAGATGACAAACATCCATGGGAATAACATCACAGAGTATCTTATCATTATATCCTCCTATATTAATTTCAACTAAACATTGTTTAGTGACAGTTACCTGATGTCCTTTTTGTAGCCATGAAATTTTTTATGGGTTGGGATGATCAATCATTTCCAGCTCCATCTTTTCTACCATCTCTGTAGAAACGATATTATTCATGCTACCACTGTCCACAATGAACTTGCATACCATGTCCTTGGTCTTGCAAGCAGTTCGAAAAAGTCTGGTTCTTTGGACCAAACTCTCCACCTCCTTCTCTGGTGTCAAAAGAGCTTTTCGCATCATCAATGATCTTCTGCCTTCAGCGTCTTTCGCCTCAACATCTCACCTTTGTGCTTCGGCAATGTGAGTTTCTCCACTCTCATTCTTTTTTTCTAGACACTCGTAAGACTTGTGCCCATTCTTTCCACATGTGAAGCATGTTATTACTCCACCTCTTCCTCTTCCTCTACCTCTAGTACGAGGAAAAGTATTATTGTCAGCATAATCTCCTCTCTGCTTAGTATGTTGTCCTCTCTGTTCAACATATTTCCCTCACTGTGAACTTCCACCTCTCTTAGTTTGAGTCTGAGGCTTCTTCCAGTCCTCCTTGGGCTTCTGATATTTATCCTGGGCAACCGATTTTCCTCTGGGATGACTTCTGCCTCAGCCTCTCTGACCTTGCTTTCGGCTCATCTTCTCTTCAGCCTTTAGAGCCATCTGATAAGAATCCTCCATCGTTTGGATGGTTACCATGCTCATCTCATCCTAAATGTCGTATCTTAGACCATTCAGGTATCTGGCAACTTTTTCTTCATCGCTCTCCCGATGACCTGCCCTGATGTTCAACTTGTAGAATTCTTCAATGTATTCTTTCACTCTCATCATCTTCTATCTCAGGTTCCGCATCCTCTTGAACAGAGTGATCTGGTAATCTCTAGGGATGAATTTTTCCTTCATCTTCGCAATCATTATGTCCCAGCTTTTGATCTTCTGCTTGCCTTTGCAGCGTCTGTTAGCTTGTAGTTCATCCCACCATAATGTTGCATGTCCCTTTAACCTTGTGATAGCATGCTTGACTTTCTTTTCCTCTTCGACATCTTCATAGTCAAAGTATGTGTCCAGGGCTCTAATCCATTCTAGAAGCTCCTCTGCATCCAAGTTTCCCTCATAAATTGGAATGTCCATTTTCGCTCTTGCACCCATTCTTACAATAGCTCTGATCAAACGTTCGTTTATTGCATCTTCCACTGCAACTTCTTCTTCATGTTCACCCTCAACTTCACTTTCGGAATCATTAAGATCCCCAGCACTGACTATGCATTTTTGTGTTGTCTCCATGTCTTCGAGTTTGGCTCGTAGATCACGCATCTCTCTCTCCATAGCTGGATAAGTCATCTTCCTACCTCTTCTCCTCGGCATTTCCCTCTCCACTAGTGGATCGGGTGTTTTCCTATCCCTTCTCCTTGGCGACATGGTGAATTCTCTTTTTCTATGCTACAAAAAGCAAAGAACCTTTCTGTGCTCTGATACCAAAAATGATGGCGCACACCCCTTCCTCAACCCACAGGTCAGAAGGTCCATGCCAATAGGATCGTTATTCTTCCTTCACTGGCCCAAAGAACTCTAAACCAGCTCTTCTATTTTCCTTTTAGAAAATATGCACCCACAAAAAATCCTCATGGGATCCCCTCTTTACACTTAGGAGATCGGATTTTGCACTTTCGCGAATCCATGTTCAAGCGCCTTGTCCCTAAATATCCAAGACCTAAAAGACAGTCAACGTTGATCCTTCCTCTTTCCTTTTTGGGATTTTCCTTATCGCAATTTCAGTGATTGCAGTGTCGAGCAACTTGTTCCCATGATTTTTGAAACCCGATATTCTAAATTTTCGACACACTCACAAGGTTGACTTTTCAACGTCCCTTTACTCCATCAGGACTTCAGACTTCGCAATATCGCGAATCCCACTGCAGTGTTTTCAGGACTTCACTCTCCGAAACTCTGAAATAATGTGTCACCTTTCCACCTCGCTGACTCCTACTGTCCCACACCATTCTCTTGGCCTTCGGGACTTTGTGGTTGGGGATATCTTGATTTCCGTTGCAAGTTTTATGGGACTTCTACCCACAAAAACCCGATACAAGTATCCACGTGTAAATCCGACGGCCTTTGTGGCTCGAATATATGGTCCAACTCCTCCTGAGCTTAGAACCTTTCGACGCTTTCATCGTAACTCCCCCGTTCCTCCGTGAGATCTGACGGCCCATGGGAATTCATGGATTCTCCACCGAGAATTCCGACCATCCGTCTCTTCCTCTGAGAGCTCGTCCTCCTACAGTCTGACGTTGCTACGCCTTTCTTCAAACTTTCAAGGCACTTGGTCTCTTACTTCCCTTCGACTACTTCGAAGGTTCAAACCCTTCTGAACTTTCTCACAACTCTGCGTCCTTCAGAAAAACTCTTACATGCACTCCTTGTGACAAATCTCAAGCACTTTCAAGTGCTTGACTTTTTCGACTCCACGCACATTTGCAATAGCAGTCTCTAAATCCTTCACTCAGGTTCGCAACCCTGAGACTTCACTCGACCTGCGCACTCTTTGCACGACTCTTGTGCCTAACTACAGTTTTGTGGAAATGAGAACAAAAGCTATCTCTCCTGAGCTTCCAGAGACAAATCTCTGAATACCTTGTCGACGCACTCCTTGCAGACACTTCAGCTGCACTCGCAGGAACTCTTTCTCAGATAGAGAAACAATTGAAACTCATTCCATTACCCTTTCTTCTCAGATTTCAAACATTCAACAAGAAATCATTCATACATAGCATAAAAGCAATTGCATGATAGAAAGAGTAAAACAATTTCATGAGCATAACATTCAAAGATGCATACATAGAGAATATATGAACACCATGAGTCTGAATCACAACTTTCTTATATTAATCCAGAACTTCTGTACATGGAGTCTGCTACGCATCTCTCTACTTCTCCTCTATGCTCTTTTCACTTCTAATGCTAATGTTACAATACACAATGAGGGTGTCTATATCCCGTTTCCCTCTCTCATTCTAGACTGCCAAATCTACAAATTCAATTTTACCTACTTGCATTAACTACCATCATTGCCTTCTACCTACTAAGGATGAGAGCAAACCACTCAAGGTCCATTTACATTATACAAGTGCGCCTCCACTTGATGTTTCATTAATGGTTCAAGATATTTCAAAATTTGTGTTGGGCACTTTTCCAGCTGTCCCTTGTCTCCATGCTAGCTCGCTTGAGATGCTCCTGCATCAATAAGGTACATTAGCAAGGATCATAAAATATAAACTTCATACACATATGTTTAAAATATATGATAACAAGGTTTTAGTATCAAGTAGAAATGTTAGCCATCAGAGGGCTACACATTAAATATCATTTCAAGACCTATATATATATATATAGCATCAATCTTGTCCTCAATTCACAATAGGTATAACATTATAATATGAAAACTTAGCATATATATAAAGGTTATCAATTTACCGAGTCTTACAGAATAGGACTTAGGATAACTTTGAAATATATATTGTTAAGTATGGATTTTCTCAACTCATTATAGTATAGAATAATGCAACTTAGGTGGCAAGAAGTTATCAAGGAAGGGAAGTAAAATAGATTGTTATGGTTTAATAAATAATATATATATATATATATATAGATATATAATTATTTCAGAATTTAAGGTTTGTGACATAATGGTATCAGAGTTGTAGGTTACATCACTTGGCCTTTTTCTGGGCTTTATCACAGATAAAATCGAACATGTAGAATTTTCTTGATTTTCTTCCTAACTTTAGGAAGAAAAATAAATTGAATTTACAGAAAAAATGATAGATGTACATGAGTCTTAGGGAGAAGAATATCATCAAGAGAATCATGAACAAGGGAATGTAGGTGATGGACATCTCTTGGTGGATATGAATAATGACATTAATTCAGAAATTATAAAGATAATAACATATATGAGAGAAGAACTAAAAGGAGTGAGAGAATGTAGTGAAAGAATTATAAAGACTCAAGAGGAACTAAATGGAATTCTGCTCGAGAAATTACATAATAAAAATACTGATAAAAATAAGTAGCAGAATTATAATAATTCTAAGATAGACAAACCAAATAAAAAAGCAAGAAAATTGGAGTATCCCTAATTTGAGACAAAGTCAGTATACAAGGATATGAAAGACATGGAAAAATCTACTAAAATTAGTTCTAGTCCTAAAAAAATAACAAAAAAGAAACCTAAACAACATGATGAAGTCATGGGTGAATTTAAGAATATTAAACCACCAACCTTAAATGGGTAAGTGGAGACTGGAAAGGAAGCAGAGGCATGGTTCTTTGTAATGAATTTTTTTTTTCAAATCTACAATTATTCAAGCGAGCTTAAAACCCAGATGGCTATTTACAATCTGACAGAAAAATAAGGCATATGGTGGTGGGATGTAAAAAAGTGAAAAGTATTAAGAAAAGTAAAATCGCTTGGAAAACCTTTAAGAGATATTTTATGAAATAATACATGTCTGAACAATATTATAAGGGTAAAGCTAACGAGTTCTATAAATTGAAACTGAGAAATATTACAATGAAAGATTTATGTAGTGAGTTTATATTTTTCGGCGTTATGTGCCTTATGTTGTGGATGAAAAACCAATGATTCAATTATTTTTTAGTTTCTTACCTACTTGTTATAAAGATCGAGTTGTGTTTGATAACCCAAAAAAATTGGAAGAAACCATTAGGCAAGCCAAGCTTTGTTTTGAACAGTGTAAAAATCAAAATGAGAATTCTAATAATTGGAATGGGAAAAAGGTTGAGAGGTTTGAACCTAAGAAGAAAGGGAGAAATTACTCTAATAGAAATTTTGATCAGATATTTCAGGGAAATAATAAGTTTATAAAAAGTAATCCCTTCAATCATTTTAAAAATAAGGGTCCCAAACCACCAACCTTCTTCAAAAAGAAACTACCCAAAAAGAGACAACAAATTGTTGGGAATGTAGTTGTTCTCATTACTATAAAGAGTTTCCTCTCATGAAGAAAGGAAATAACAATGTACAAATAGTACAGAAAGCAACTATAGTTGGTGAGCTGCCAAGGTCTACACCAAAAATCAACACAGGCTTGGAAAATCGATAGGTATATCATCAAACTCCAATGGTGGAAATTGAAGGTATGACACATAATCAACTAGTTATTGCTTTAAATGATCCAGGTTCCAGTTTTAGTTATATTTCACAAAGAGTTGTAGAAATATGTAAGTTGAATAAATAAAATTTTGAAAAATCCTCATTAGTACATTTAGCTACAAGAACAAAAAGGATAATTACATATGTTGTTAAAAACTGTGAACTTTGAATGAATGAATTAAGAACACAAATAGACTTAAACATATTACCTTGAGGGTATTGTGATGTTATAATCGGTATGGATGGGATGGAAACATTTAAAGTTGTCTTAGATTGTTACAATAAATTATTTATGTGTGTACATGAGAGGGGTAGCATTATAAAGATTAAAGGACTATCAAGACCTGTTAATGTTGAACCTAGTATTATGGGGTTGGCATTGATGACAAAGAGGACCAATATGGTCAATTGTGGGCATAGAGTTGGTATTGGAATTGATACAAAAATAATCACATAGATGTCAATAAGTCTGGTATAAAGGTATCAACAAAAAATGTCTCGACCATTCAATCCTTAAGTCGAGTCGGAAACAATTTTCTCGACCAATCAAACCCTAATTCGAGTTGAAACGGTTAAATGGGTCAAGATGACTATCTAAATAAAAGGAGGAAATAATAAAGTCAAATGTTTCAATAAAATGCAGTAGTTATCAAGAAGTGTGGCATAAAAATCTCAACAAGCATTTGAAGTTGAAGAAGTTGAAAAAGTCAAAAGTCAAAGTGAAAGAAATTGGGGGTCAAAATTGAAGGTTGAAATCGAAGAGGTCGAAGAAATCAAAGGTCGAATTCTGATAAGTAGAAGAATTCGAAGGTAAAATATGGATAAGTAGAAGAAGTCAAAATCGAAGAATTCGAAGATTTAAGCCAAAGTCGAAACTGATGCAAGTCATGAATACCAAAGTCGAATTACACAAGTCGGTTTTATTCTAAGTCGAGTCGGTCCAAGAAAGTAGTAACCTAAATTTCGAAGTCGATGAAAACTTAAATTTGGAAATACAAGTCAGGTTGAGGTTGAAGCAAGTTGGGTGGACCATAATCGAAATACTCAAGTCATAATTTCTCCTATTTGAGTCAACCAAAAAGATGTTTGTCAGTCGAATGAGGAAGAAAATACGAAAAATGGTGAATATCAAGTCGAATCTTTAGTGAGTAACAGTTGAGAGGGAACTAATTTTAATATCCACCATAAAGTAATTTTTTGACAGTTTGAGTTTAAATAGTCAACAACAAAGGAGATATGTGGAGATCAATTTATACATTCATGAAAAGGTAAAATGTATTGAATTCGATCTGGCATCCGATTACGAAAGGAAAATATGGGAAAGCTTCTTTCAAATAATCATCTGTATTGGCCACCCCACACATTTTATAGGGAAAATTTTAGTGGGTTGGCTAGTAGGGCATGTTCTACACAAAACCCATATCATATAATTGTATAATTTATTTCCAACACTACATAATTGTTATATGAAATGAATGTCTAATTTTGTGTATGAAAATCAATTAATGAAATCATCATTTTTGTTAATTAAATGAAGGGGTGCAATGTTTAATTACTAAAATACACAATGGTCCAATATTATACCTTTTGGAAAGTATATAATAATACAAACAAGGTGAAAGGAAAGTGTCTCTGTAGTCTACATCAGAAGATCATAAACAAGTACAGATTCCAAGGAAGAAAATCAAAGATACTTATGAAGTGAGGGTGGAAGTGTGGAGAAAGGAAGCACTAATTTCCTTTACTAATTAAATTTTAAAGATAGGAAGTTGATTCTTCCTAGGGTTCGTTCCATAAACAAGGGAGTTGGTGCTTCCTAGGGTTGGTTCCCTAAAACAAGGGAGATGGTTCCCTAAAATAAGGGAGTTGGTGCTTCCTAGGGTTGAAACCCTAAACAAGGAGATTAGTGTCTCCAAATAATTATTGTAAATTGTATTAATGTATTGATTTTATATTCAAGTTTAGTATTGTTGATCAATTATTGTTAATAAGTTCAAATTATTAAAAGTTCAAATAATTAACCAATATTGATTCACCCTCACCTCTCAATATTGACCATGTTTCCAACAATTGGTATCAGAGAGAGCCTTCTGCACAGTCTAACAACTGGAAGGTATATTCTAAAGTAATGGATCAACAAGAGGGAATGTCCTTCACCAAAGAGCCTCTGTTCAAAGGGAATGATTATGCATTATAGAGTGTGAGAATGAAAAGTTATCTCATGGCCATTGTATGTGATGTTTTTCAATATGTTGAAAGTGGTTATACTACACCATATACTCCACCAACTAATATTGGTGCAAAGAAGTTATGAAATTACTATTCAATAGTAGTCAATGTTATTCGAGGAGGATTAAACAATCATATATTTGTAAATTTAATGCACTATAAGTCGGAAAAAGAGATATGGGACAAACTGGAGATCATAAATGAAGGAGACAACAAATTCAAGGAATCCAAAATGCAAACCTATATAACTCAATTTGAAAATTTGAAGATGAAGGAGGAAGAAAACATAGCTAAATATCTTCAAAGAGTTGATGAAATCATCAATTCAATCAGAGCATTAAGAGAAGAACTCAAATACAAACCAATTTTCCAAAAGATATTGAGATAATTAGGTATGAGGTATGATGCCAAAATTTCTACCCTTGAAGATAGACCAGATCTTGATAAGCTCACAGTGGATGAACTACATGGGATCCTCACAACATATGAGATGAGAATATGACAAGAAGAAACAAAAAAAGGAGAAACAACCTTAAAGGAATAAAAATCAAGGAAGAAGCAGGAGTAGGTACCTAATGAACATTTATCAAAGATATCTGATGAATAAGTATCTAAATTTATGAAGAAACTCAAGAAAGGGACTGGTAAATACAAGGGTAATTTTCCTTGAATATACTTCAAATGTGGAAAAGTTAGATAATTTTCTAAAAAAATTCCATATCCCAAGAAGGAGGATAGTGACGATGAATATATTCATAATCATAAAGAACATAAGAAGGGTAAAAAAAAGAACAAAAATAAATACTACAAACAAAAGAAGAATCTCTACACCAAATAGGACAACAAATCTTCTAAAGAAAGTGAAGATTAAGATTCAAAACTTCTATTTATGGGAATGAACACTCAAAATAATGATGTAGATGTTGAACAAAACTCTGAAATTGAAGGAGAAGTAGACCTAGAATCATAAATGATTAGTTCTCTCGAGGAACTAATAAAGTATAAAAAGAAGAACAAACTACTGAGGGAACAAATTCAAGACTTTGAAGAATCACATCAATGAAGAGAAATATATGCATCAAGAACCATCAAAGAATCAGAACAAATCATCAGTGATTTGAAGTTCCAACTCCTAGAAGATAAAATAATTGAAGAATTCATTTTAAAACAACTCGATGATAAAGAACAAGTATGTGAGAAGATAGAATATGATATTTAGTTGCTAAAATGTGAACTTGAGAAAGAAAAGAAGGGATCAAAATTTGAAAACAGGTCAAAGATATTGGATGAAGTTATTAGTAGTTAGAGGCCACCAAACAACAAAACTGGTTTGGAATACACCCAAGACTCAATATCTACATCACAAGGATCTGTCAAAATACCAATAAATTATGCAGATTCTCTTAAAATATCGTTAATAAGATAAAATAATAAGGAAAGGATGATGACATTGGAGATCGTCCCAAATAAACAGAAATCAAAACCCCCCACTAAAGAAAAATATTACAAGAATAATACAATCACCACAAGAAATCCCTCTAACAGATATTAGTATATCTTCCTTGAATATTGTTATTCTTGCAATCATTTTGGACACAAAGCAATACATTGTAAATCCTATAGAAAGTGCAATCCAAAAAATGTCCAAAGAAGTCATAAATTCAATACAGATAAACTAAACGGTAATTTTTTCTCTCCATTACAAGATTACAATATGGAATTCCTCAAATGTAATAACTATTTACATGAAGCTAGTGAATGTGTATTTTCAAAGTATGTCAAACGCAACAATCAAAAAGTATGGAAGAAAATGCAAGTAGAGAAAACAAAGTGTAAAGTAGCCTTGTATGCCAAAAACAAAGTATTTCATTGTTATATAGATAATGGATGTTCTAAACTCATGACGGGAGATCAAAGAAAATTTCTCAAGTTAACGAAGAAAGAAAAATGAAAAGTTACCTTTGGAGATAATGTGTTAGCCAAGATACTTGGAAAAGACACTGTTAGCCTAAGGAATAACAAGACCAAAGTAGAAAATGTTAAGCCTAATATCCTAACTGTAAGTCAAACATGTGATCAAGGTCACATACTTACCTTTGATTCTCATAAATGTGAGATAAGAAGAGAAGATACTAGGAAGCTAGTGGCAATTTCACCAAGAACATCCAACAATATGTACATCCTTGACATGGAAGGAGAAGAAAAAAGTTGTTTAGGTTAAGAATATGAAATTTTCCTATGGCATATACGGTTGGGACATATAATGTTTCAAAACTTAATCAAATCCTATAAGAAGGAGGAAGTAAGGGATCTTCCAAAGATTATAAATCCTTCAAATTCTATTTGTAAAGATATTCAAATAGGGAAGTAGACAAAAGTTAGGTTCAATACAAAAGAGTATTCTTCATCAAGACCCTTTGAGCTTATTCACACTCACCGATGTGGTCCTACTAGAACTAAAAGTATACATGGAGAAAATTACCTTATGTTGGTCATTGATGACTACACAAGAATCACATGGGTATACTTTCTAAAAGATAAATCAGAAGCCTTTGAAAAATTTAAGGTATACAAAGGATTTGTAGAAAATGAAACAGATATCCAAATTAAATGTCTGAGATCATACAATGGAGGAGAATTCACCTCTAAAGAGTTCATTAATCTTTACGAATATCATGGAATCAAAATACAATTTTCATCTCCCAAGACTCCTCAATAGAATGGAGTGGTTGAAAGGAAGAATAGAACTGTCCAAGAAGCTGAAAGAACCATGTGGAATGAAGATAAACTTCCAGATATGTTTTGGATATATGCAATATACCCATCAGTTCACATACTCAATTGAACAAAATTGAGATCTAACCATGACAAAACACCTTATGAACTATGGTTTGGTAGGCCAACATCAGTGAAACACTTTATAGTCTTTTGAAGTAAGTGTTACATACAAAAGGATGTTGATAATATAGGGAAATTTGATCCAGTATCAGATGAATAAATATTTATCAAATATTCACCTAAAAAAAGGCTTATAGATGTTATAACCTAAGACTACAAAAAATGGTGGAAAGTGCCAATGTAAAGATATATGATCTAAAGTTAAGACAAGTGATACCCTAGAATGTATCATCATATGATGATAAAAGTAATGGAGAATATCATAATGAAGAAGTTGATGAAGAACCTAAAGAAAATGAACCCCACATTGAAGATGAAGATGACCATGAAACACCCTTTCCAAAAGATCCATAAAAAAGAGTTGAAAAGAATCATCCTCAAAGTCAGATTATTAGAGATAGAAATGCAATAGTGGAAACAACAAGGAAACTCACATTTGACTCAGAAAAAGAAAGGTTATTCTTGATAAAACCTAAGTCATGTAAATATGTAACGACCCCTTTGTTACAACTAGGAAAGCAAAGAACAAAAGGTAATTTTTTTTTTAAAGCATTAGGAAATTAATGTCAAAACATAATTCATAGAAGTGCCTAATCAATGAAATCATAATTAAAATAATTACAAGTGACTCATTGTCGTAACCCATAACGACACAACCAACGCATCAATCATAATTAGTAACGACACATAATTAACACATCATCAAATTGCATAACAACACAAAATCAACAAGTATCATATATGGGAACGCAAGATAAACTCATCATATAAATATAACACAGAGAAACCACACGTCCAACCTACCCTGCAAGGTTAGGACCTCCCATACACATAAGAAATGCTCAAACCCAGGATTCATCCAATTGATTTTGACCATTTAATGTCTCAAGGATGGCGATTGTTCTGAGGAACAAGGAGGTGTCTACATCCCACTAACACAATCAAGTCCAAAACCAACTAGCTAAATCAACAACATCAATGATAATCAATGGCACAATAGTGTTCTAATAACCAATCACACATCAAATAAATTCCAAGGAAGAAGAGAATTTAATTACTAAATCAATCATACAACGACATAAGTTAAGGCACAATGTAATCATCTTTATTTTATTTTCAAGGCGCAAAATAAGACATCTACTTTATTTCAAGGTGCGTGATTAATCAATTACTGGATTCAACCATAAATTGACATTATTTCCAAGGTGCGCGCAGGATCTAAATACTAAATTAAACATAAATCAACATCATTACAATGCATGCGATTAATCTAAGCACTTAGGAAATCATACATAAACATTGTTTCAATGCACATGAGTAATCTAAAATGTAGTCATTTAGGCATCATAATTAGTCCATAGAACAAAGAAATCTAATTACTTAATCATCAACATCATCCATGGTGCAAGGGAAATCAAACATTGAATCATTTATACATTAACATTTTTAGTGGTGCAAGAATTAAACTACAGAAATGACCATTCATACATCACTTTTATATCATGGTGAAAAATAATTATCAATTGAATTCAAGGTGCAAAAGAAGTCTAATCTATTCAATTTAGGGTGCAAAATAATAATTACAAAGAAATCACACGTCAAATTTATTCAAGGCATGCAAGTAAATTTAATTACTAAATTAATTGTGCCTCAACATAATTTCAAGGAGCCCATAGATCCACCAATTTATTTTCATAAAAATTGAAACCCATAGGAAAATAAATTGTCTATCTTAAAGGTGATATAACTAGGTTAACATTATGAGGGTTCTAATGACCAAACTAACATCATTAAAAAGTTCCAATGAGTTGACTTACCAAGAAATAAATTAATGCTACATTTATGAAATACTCTCAAGTAAGATCACATTAAAGTGATTTTGAATCATCAAAGGATTAGGTGGATAAAGTGAGTTCCATCTTTAGAATAAAAACTTAATCATAGGAAATAATAGGATTTACCACCATAAAATTGTCATGGTAGAATCCAAACTTTGTTTTTAAACTAAAAAGAAAAGGTCAATATCATAATGAAGGGTAAGAATGGTTATCAGTTAAAGGAACACGAAAGAAAGCGCCATTCAAGGGAGTAGGAGGAGTGCTACCCAAATTTAAATGAAATGCAGAGCTTGTGAAGTAAAACGTAGAGACAAAGAAGGATGAAACTTAAAGATAGTTAAGGATAAATCGCCAGGGTGAATTCACCTTGTTGGGAAAAATTCTGGCATATAAGAAAATAACGTAGAGGTGTTTTCCATACAAATCGCAAAGAAAAGAGGGTAAGATATTGCATGGGTTTCCTCAGCACATAGGGAATTTCTTCCATATAAAATCGTAGATAAAAGGAGGGTAAG
Organism: Picea mariana; assembly: GCA_032191745.1. Classification (NCBI taxonomy): domain Eukaryota; kingdom Viridiplantae; phylum Streptophyta; class Pinopsida; order Pinales; family Pinaceae; genus Picea; species Picea mariana. Next base: position 186,011 of record JASDQU010105501.1, on the reverse strand, counting down.
ATATTTCATGTGTTTCTTCAACAGACATGATGTTTTTCCATACAAAATTGTAGAGGAAAGGAGCGTAAGATATTGCATAGATTTCCTCAACACAGAGGTTATTTTTCCATACAAAATCACAGAGAAAAGAAGGGTAAGATATTTCATGGGTTTCCTCAACAAACATGGTGATTTTCCATACAAAATCATAGAGAAAAAGAGGGTAAGATATTTCATGGATTTCCTCAACACACACGACATTTTTCCATTCAAAATCACAGAGAAAATGAGTGTAAGATCTTGCATGTGTTTCCTCAACACACAGGACATTTTTCCATACAAATTCACAGAGAAACAGATGGTAATTTCGCTGAGAGAATAAGGGATAAAATATTTGGGTAATAAGAGTGAAAGCACAGATCCTTGATCCTCAAAACAATGCAGAGAAAATCGAAGAAAAATCATTGGGAAACAGAGTGAAGGTGCAGAGTCTTGATCCTAAAAGAAATGCAGAGAAAATCAAAGGTAAATGAATGCTAGGGGGATCGTAAGGTTCAAAGAAATGTATACATCTAAACAAAAAGGTTTTTCTAAGAGAAACATAGGGTAGAAGCAACAGGGGCATGGCTAATTTAAAAAAAAAAAAAAAAAAGCTAACTGGAAGTGAAATATTGCCCTGACCAAAAAATAACACTAAGCATTATATAACAGACTTACACAGTGAGTAAGAGGTTCATTATGGAAAATGTCACAGATGCATTTAGACGGAGATGATGAAATAACAATTACCGATGATCGTGAGCTAATGGCTCAAATAATAACAACTTATGGGGAAAAAAAACAAGTAAATATGTTGTTAAGGCTCTTACCAGCTTAGGGATGACACAACCATATGAAATCCAACAATGCTATGAACACCTAGCACTCACACAAAAAAAATACTCGACGTTCTGAAAAACTCTCATAGTAAAATGCAGATTTGAGAAAAAAAAATGTGAAGTGTGAAATGAGCCAATCCAAGGAAAGGTCGGAAGGGTTAAGGCTTTGACTAAAACTCTAACAATTGGAAACATGATGACCCTATGTGTGCACATCCTTAGGAAAAATGACGATAAAAACTCATCTCGATATGGTAACCACAGGTGGTGCATGGAATATCCTATGATATGTTGGATAATGATGAAAAGTTGGTGGGAATTCAATTAAGAATGGTACCAATACAATTTTAATCACCTCGTAAATATATACCACAACTCCAATTATGAAAAGTTTTATCCACTAAATGATACGAAAAAGCCTATGTTAATGTATATTAAAACCCATTTTAATATATGTTGTGTTTTAAAAGTCATCATCTATTAAAAACCTGAATTAATATATGTTGAAAAGTGAAATTGTTAATGTATTATGATACAATGAAATGGCATTGGTTTGTATTTATACAAGGTATGTTAGCAAGGATCATATAATACAAACTTCATACACATCTGTTTAAAATCTATGATCACAAGGTTTTAGTATCGAGTAGAAATGTTAGCCATCAGAGGGCTACACATTAAATATCATTTTAGGACCTATATATATAGCATCAATCTTGTCCTCAATTCGCAATAGGTATAACATTATAATATGGAAACTTAGCATATATATAAAGGTTATCAATTTACCGAGTCTTACAGAATAGGACTTAGGATAACTTTGAAATATATATTGTTAAGTATGGATTTTCTCAACTCATTATAGTATAGAATAATGCAACTTAGGTGGCAAGAAGTTATCAAGGAAGGGAAGTAAAATAGATTGTTATGGTTTAATAAATAATATATATAGATATAGATATATAATTATTTCAGAATTTAAGGTTTGTGACATAATGGTATCAGAGTTGTAGGTTACATCGCTTGGCCTTCTTATGGGCTTTATCACAGACACAATATAACATGTATAGTTTTCTTGATTTTCTTATTAACTTTAGGAAGAAAAATAAAATGAATTTACAGGAAACTGATAGAAATACAAGAGTCTTAGGGAGAACAATATCATCAAGAGAATCCTGAACAAGGGAATGTAGGTGATGGACATCTCTCGGTGGACCTGAATAATGACAATAATTCAGAAATTATAAAGACAATAACACATATGAGAGAATAACTAAAAATACTGAGAGAAGGTAATGAAAGAATTATAAAGACTCAAGAGGAACTAAATGCAATTCTACTGGAGAAATTATGCAATACATATACTAATAAAAATAAGCAACATAATTCTAGCAATTCTAAGATAGCCAAACCAAATAAGAAAGAAAGAAAATTGGAGTATCCTGAATTTGAGACAAAGTCAGTATACAAGGAGGTGTCTACATCCCGCCCGACACAAGCAGATGAAGCCTACTAAGCTAAGGTCAATCATCCTAACAACCCAAACTAAATACACAAGTATCTAGAACCCTTACGGTGAGCAACCCAATCAAAATGAATGTTTACAAAAACAAGTACAACATTAATCAATAATAAACAACAAC
>JASDQU010105501.1:159654-174553 GCA_032191745.1 Picea mariana | reverse complement strand
GTTAACCTACAGTTCGAGCCACGGCGGGAGTGCTAGCAGGCGGTGGCAGGGCTGCTGTCCACCCCTCTCCCTCACCCTCTCTGCAATTGTGTGTGGCCCCTTTACTCCATATGTGAGTCAAGTCGGCAAGCTATCGTCAGCCTGCATCACCAAAATCATGTCAGAATGTCGTCATCAAATCATCAAATCAAATCATCATTATAACAAACAAATCAACCCAAAATCACACTCCCTGACTCAGTCTGGAGTCCAAGGGGGGTCTACCGATGCCTCTGCATCGTCAAGGTCACAAACCTGCACACTCAATAAACTGAGTCAATAGCACCCATCTACATGAATAGTAACACATCATATCATCTGTCAATCACATCATAATCAACATCATAGGTCTAACCTAAAAAGGGTCCAGATCACTTGCGAGCAAGTGTCCTCAAAGAATAAGTGGTCTCAGTGCGCCAGAGCGGGATGTTACATCATGAAAGGTTTGAGGCATCAAAATCTTGACCTTTTCTCGTATGCTGTCATTAAGGCTAAACACGAACCTGTTGACCTTAAGTTTCTCAGTGTTAAGGTGTGGAGCATACCAGAGTAGCTCCATAAAATGGGCCTCGTACTCAGGCATTGTACAACCACCTTGTCGTAAGGCGTTGAACTCGTTGAGCTGACGTTCAATGAATTCCTCTAAAAGGTATCGCTCTCAAAACTGTTCCTTAAACAGTTCTTATGACACATCTTTGATGGCCATGTTCAGCTACAGTAGGAGTGCCTTCCACCATAGAAGAGCACTTCCTTTCAGTTGGAAGACTTCCATGCAGACCTTCATGTTGGAGGTATAATCGAAAAGTGAAAAGCACATCGCCATGTTCTCCAACCATGCCTCGGCGACTGCACCATCCGAGGCACCAAAGAACTCCAGAAATTTGACCTTCTCAACTTCATGGTGAATGCTACCAGTACTAACTAGAGCACATGATGGAACCTTAGCAGGTGCTGGTGCCCTAGCCACATCTCTGTCCAAACGATTGATCAGTGCCTTGGACATGCACTGAAAATATCTCATCATTCAAACTACATCACCAATTGCTATCTACCCTAGTCCCAGAACCTGCTCATCACCCTGGGGGTTAGACCCCTTAGGCCTGGATGCTACTGGAGGCGTCGTACCTCCTCCCCTAACACCCCGTCGTCTGCCTCCGCTGCGTCCTCTAACCATGATTACCTTCACGCACACAAGTCAACTCAATTAGAAAAATTATAATCAAATCATATCAATGGAAGCTGTAGTGATCCCAAGTCACAGGTTGAACCCTCTCTGATACCAAATGTAATAACCCCCCTCTTGTACGACTCCTACGATGTACAACCGAAGAAAAAAAACACCCTTAATTTTTTTTTTTTGTGTGAGTGTGTGCAGGAAGGTAATAATGACATTATACTCATATCGCAACATGACGACGAACACGACGCAAGAAACTCACGTGACAACAACATAACAACCCATCATAAACACACATTAAGCACCTGGAAGCAATGCACAACATTCAATCGACGATGAATAAGAATGACTACCCGCCTATCCTACCCTGCAATGGTTAGGACCTCCAGCACACATAAGCAACGCTCCAGCCTAGGTTCCCATCGATTTTGACCATTTAAGGTCTCAGCGCTGGTGACTATTCTGAGGAACAAGGAGGTGTCTACTTCCCACCCGACACAAGTACACCAAGCCTACTAAGCTAAGGTCAATCATCCTAACAACCCAAACTAAATACACAAGTATCTAGAACCCTTATGGTGAGCAACCCAATCACAATGAACGTTTACAAAACAAAGTACAACATTAATTAATAATAAACAACAACCCCCCCCCCCCCTCAATGGGAAGCGCAAGCTAAAAATGACTTCGTCTACAACCCAACCATTGATCAAGGCTCAATGGTCAATATCTATGATTTAAATAAGTGTCATTACAGATCAATTAACTAGTCTAAATTCCATTAGTCAACAAATTACCAACCAAACTTCACATGAATTACGAGCCAAATTTAGCAAGACTGGGTTACCAATAGGCGATATCTATATATATCCAACTAACATCAATTAATATCTAACTTAGCAAGTCTAATTTATAGCTAGTCAACTAATTACAAATCTAAACTCAACCTTAAAGGCAAACAAGTTAGTAAGTCTAAATCAGAACTAGTCAACAAATTGCAATTCTATAGTGACCTTAAAAGCCATCCAAATTAGCAAGTCCTAATCATGATTTTAGACATTAACTACAAATTTATACTAACATTAGTGGGTTCTAACTTTAGCAATTACCAATATATAAACAACATTTTCTATCAAATGCAAGGTCTAAGATTATAATGCTATTATGAATTTAACATCCAACACGCAGTCTGGCCATTTAAAAGTAGCTAAGTTAACCAGATTCCTATTCACATTTAGCTGCTGAGTAAAAGTTTAAGGTTAACCTTAACCAGAATTGACACTTCATTGGAAACGCCCCTGTTGTCTAACCAAGCATGAATCACTAACAAATGAGAGGACGTGGACTGGATGGAATCAATTTGCTAATAATAATAAAAAACTAAATCGATGTTGTCATAGATATAAATCGCCTTCCCAACATAAACTTACGGTCATTAAATTTACCGCCAAGTCAAATAACTATCATTAACTAAGTATACTGCCATTCCAACTGTCAATTAGTAGTTGTAGCCATTTCAACTATCATTTAAATTTACTGTTACTAAATTATTCTCGTATGCAATTAGGGAGAAATAATGCCATACCATTAAGGAAATCTATGCCGAATATAAACATATAGAAATTGACCTGAGAAATAAGGCTATGCAGTATACCACACACAAAAGCAAGGCAGGGTGCTCAGTGACTAGGTTGAAAAGGAGTCAAGAAGGCACAGGGATTGATAAAAACCTCACCAAGTTAAAAATATAAGAAGATGCAAGCCATCCAGAGCCCAACTCGTGAGGTGAAAAATGACAGAACCCAGGCAACATGCAGTGCGTGCAGTCTTTAAAAGCAAATGCCAATGCAATAAATCAATCCCTGGAATGGAATCAGGGATAGACAGAGCACTAAAAGTGGATATACTACAGTCTTAAGGCATCGTCAGGCATGAAGGTAAGTCGATCCAATCAACAGGGATTCCACAACGCAATCGTACTTAGGCATGAAGGAAAACAATAGCTTCCACTCGGGTAAAAGAAAAACTTAAGGGAACGCACTCGCTGGAGACTTACGCATGCGAAGCAGACAACATTCAGGCTCGAAAAAGCATGGGAATGCTGGGATAATTCATGGCTACTTCCAGATAGAGTTTGGGTGGAGTAATTCAAGAGAAACGCAATCCTAAGGCGGTTAACCTCACCGACCACAGGTAACAGTAACGAAGTGTAGTCCCAAGGGGGAAAAATCACCAGGTTCAAGCATCGAATGGAAAACTCGAAGGGTATCAACACAATGGAATCTAGCAAGATTTTTTTTTTGTAGTGGTTAAGGGTTTCAAGAGCATGCACCCAAGAAAATTATGGCCTGGTCTCAAGGCACATCCTTCCGGTCATTCCAAAAAAAAAACTTAGTCAAGTGAAGGCTGCCACCAATTTGGACAACACAAACTAAACTGTCTTCAAAAATTAACGAGCAGAGGTATGAGTAAGGGATGCAGCCCAAAATAGTCATCAAAAACACAGAAGGTTAAGCTGCGAGGGAGTATCCAACGTAGAGATAAATTGCCCAACAAAATAAAATGCTGAGTTAAGATTTACATCTATTACAATTTACATTCGCTAAAGTAATATTTTTTTTTTTTACATCATTACCTAATTACAATGGAAAAGGAAATATTTTACATATGTTACATAATTACAATGCAAAGGTAATAATTTTTTTTTTCTTTTTTTTTTATCCACCTCATACCAACAATTGCAGAAGTGATAAAAACAAGTCAATCCAAGAAGAACCAAATGCAGATCAAAGTTGAATACTTTTTACATCTCAGGATACCAATGTAAAAATGCTGACAACAGTAAGAGAATGTCAGGGCCATAAGGATAACTCATCGAAAGGATCACAGGCTTCTATCAGTCAAGGCGCAAAAAAATAAACAACAAGGAAGTAACATAATTCACACGCAGAGGCCATACCAAAAGGCGCAAGTCAACAATGAGGCAAGGACAGCAACAGATGTAGACAACTAATAGGTTCGTCCTTCGCTTCATCATTCTTACACAAAAAAGTAGGGCGTTGAGATCCATAGGTATTTTAACGCTAAGGCGACGACCATAGATCAGGCTCCTGGCTGACTGCTCAGGCGAGGACTCTCAAGCTAGGGTCAAAATCTAAGCAACCACCAAGGACACAATCAATACCACAGGGCAGTCACAACATGCAGGAAAATGAAGGCCATGGGAGTCAACAACCATTGCGCTAGGCTACTGAAGGGTTCAGTCACCAAATTAAATTAAAAAAAAAACCATCATTTTACTTTTCCATAAAATAAGCAGATCCAAGCATATATCCTAATACATTCTACCATACAAAAATGAAGAGAGCATATCGTTACCAGATCGTGTGCTCCGAATGATGTCTCGCGCACTCTGTGCAACTCCCACTCACTGACTGTTGAGACTTCACCGGTACCTCCCAGCCAATGCTAGGGGTACTCTTCTTCCCCCTTAGCCCCCTTAGCCGCAAAGGGGCCACACACACTGTTCAAAGATTTTGACTAGCTCCCAGCTCACCTCGCAAGGTCGAGCTACCACTCCTCTCTGAGCTGGGTATCCCAACTCCCAAAAGTAAATCAGTCAATTAGATATTCCTGCAGTGTAACGTTACGTAAACAGAAGATGATCCTTCATCCTTCTCCTTCCTACATTTTAGAGAGTTTCGAACTTCCTTTCTTTCCTAAAATCTCATTTAGTTGAAGTTTTTAAAAATAAATTCCTAAAAATTCTTTTTCATACAAGTGTCCCCCATCCCCTACATTCCTCCATAAATTAATTTCTTTAATTAAGTAATTATCTCTATTTCCCTCACCCACCTAGAGTTACTCCTAGAATCACTCCTAGGTGTCCCCAAATTCTCTTACAGGTTTTAATAACTTTCCCTTTTATTAAATTACTAGTTCAGTTTAAATTAGAAAGTTCTTAAATGGTAGATGCTTTACTAAGTTTAACCTTTCTCCTTTTTCCCTTAAGTTCCCTTTTTTCCCTTTTTATGTTACCTCTTTTCCTAGTTTCCTAGAAAAAAATTATTTTCCCTCTTTCCCCTTTTTAATTAGAACTCAAAAAGGCAGCTGTGGAATTTAATAATAATCATTATTTAACGAAGATCATGATTATTATTTAAGTTGTTTTTATTTTTTTATTTTATTTTTTTTAATAGAACAAAAATTTTACCACTAGAATAATTTAGACTTAGACCTTAGATTTCATACTGGGCGACATTTAATTAGGGAAATTGTTTTAAAAATACTTAACATGTTATTCGTTCTAAGGCCATATAGGTTCATTCCTCTATCATTGACAGTGCGACGTGCCCTTTAGGACACACTAGGTTCTCCAAGGGTGCAACTCGCCTCATTTGTCCCCTGGCGCGACATGCCCTTCAGGACGCACTACGTGCTCCAAGGGTGCCACTCGCCTCTTGAATGACTTGGTAGACATCAATAACCCTTGGAGTCAACACTCCACCAGGTGAACTTGTGGGATACTAAGGGCCTCTAAGGAATAAGGCCCCTGCCTTATTGCGCACCCCTTAGAATCATCATGAGCGACTATCACAGTTTTCCCTCACGACATCGTGGGTCCTCTCAAACTAGGTAATCATTAACTTGCAGTTCGAGCCACAGTAGGAGTGCTAGTAGGTTGTGGCAGGGCTGTTGTCCACACCTCTCCCTTAACATCTCTGGTAGTAGTGCATGACCCCTTTACTCCACATGTGAGTCTGGTCGACAAGCTATCATCAACCTGCATCATCAACAAATCATGTAAAAACATATCCATAGAATATCATCTAATCACATGCACTAATATCATAGTAAAACAATCAAACCCCAATGGTACACTCCCTAACTCGATCCAGAGTCCAAGGGGTTCCATCGATGCTTCTGCATCCTTAAGGTCCAGAACCCTGCACACTCAGTAAACTGAGTCAATAGCACCTATCTATGCCAATGCAGTAAAACAACATGTCATCAACCCATAATGCCTCATAATCAAAATAAAAAGTTTTAATAGAATAATAATGCAGATCACTTGCGAGCAAGTGTCCTCAAAGAATAAGTTCGCTCAGTGCACCAGAGCGGGATGTTACATTAGGCAAGCCAAGCTTTTCTTTGAGCAGTATACAAATAGAAATGAGAATTATAATAATTGGAACGAGAAAAAGGTTGAGAGGTTTGACCCTAAGAAGAAAGGGGGAACTTACTCTAATAGAAATTTTGATAAGATATTTCAGGAAAATAATAAGTTTAGAACAAATAATCCCTTCAATCATCCTGAAAATAAGGGTCCCAAACCACCAACCTTCTTCAATAATAAAACTACCCAAAAAGAGACAACAAAATGTTGGGAACGTAGTTGTTCTCATTACTATAAAGAGTTTCCTCTCATGAAGAAAGGGAATAACAATGTACAAATAGTACAGGAAGCAACTATAGTTGGTGAGCTGGCAAGGTCTACACTAAAAATCAACATAGCCTTGGAAAATCGATAGGTATATCATCAAACTTCAATGGTGGAAATTGAAGGTATGATACATAATCAACCAGTTATTTCTTTAATTGATCCAGGTGATAGTTTTAGTTATATTTCACCAAGAGTTGTAGAAATATGTAAGCTACATAAAGAAAAGTTTGAAAATTCCTCGTTAGTACAATTAGTTACAAGAACAAAAAGGAGAATTACATATGTTGTTAAAAACTGCGAAATTTGTATGAATGAATTAAGAACACAAATAGACTTAAACATATTACCTTTAGGGTATTATGATGTTCTAATAGGTATGGATGGGATGGAAAAGTTTAAAGTGGTCTTAGATTGTTACAATAAATCATTTACGTTTGTACATAAGAGGGGTAGCATTATAAACATTAAAGGACTATCAAGACCTGTTAATGTTGAACCTAGTATTATGGGGTTGGCATTGATGACAAAGCGGAACAATATGGTCAATTGTGGGCATGGATTTGGTATTGGAATTTATACAAAAGGAATCACATATATGTCAATAATTCTGGTATAAAAGTATCAACAAAAAATGTCTCGACCATTCAAGCCTTAAGTCGAGTCGGAAACAATTTTCTCGACCAGTCAAACCCTAAGATGAGTCAAAAAAATTAAATGGGTCAAGATGACTATCTAAATGAAAGGAGGAAATATTAAAGTCAATTTTTTCAATAAAATGCAGTAGATATCAAGAAGTGTGGTATAAACATCTCAACAAGCATTTGAAGTTGAAGAAGTTGAAAAAGTCGAAAGTCGAATTGAAAGAAAACGGGGTCTGAAATCAAAGGTTTGAATCGAAGAGGTCGAAGAAATCGAAGTTCAAAGTCTGATAAATAGAAGAAGTCGAAGGTAAACATTGGATAAATAGAAGAATTCGAAGATCGAAGCCGAAGTCAAAACCGAAGCAAGTCACGACAACCAAATTCGAATTACACAAGTCAGTTTTCTTCTAAGTCAAGTCGGTCCAAGAAAGTAGTAACCTAAATGTCGAAGTCGAAGAAAACTTAAATTTGGAAATACAAGTAAGGTCGAGGCTTAAGAAAGTTGGGTGGACTATAATTGAAATACTCAAGTCCTAATTTCTCCTACTTGAGTCAACCAAAAAGATGTTTGTCAGTCGAATGAGGAAGAAAATACGAAAAATGGTGAATACCAAGTCGAATCTTTAGTGACTAATAGTTAAGAGGGCGTTGATCTTAATATCCACCATAAAGTAAAGATTTTACAATTTGATTTTAAATAGTCAATGACAAAGGAGATATGTGGAGGTTGATTTAGACATTCATGAAAAGGTAAAATGTACTAAGGTCGATCTGCAATCTGATTACCAAAGGAAAATATCGGAAAGTTACTTTCAAAGAACCATCCATATTGGCAAAAACACACATTGTTTGCGGAAAATTTTAGCGATTCAGCTAATAGGGCATGTTCTGCACAAAACCCATATCGTAGAATTGTAAAATTCGTTTCTAGCACTACATAATATTTATATGAAATGAATGTCTAATTTTGTGTACGAAAAACAATTAATGAAATAACCATTTCTGTTAATTAAATGAAGGGGTGAAATGTTTCATTACTAAAAGACACAAAGGTTCAATCTTATACCTTTTGGAAAGTATATAATAATACAAACAAGGTGAAAGGAAAGTGTCTCTGTGGTCCACAATAGAAGATCATAAACAAGTACAAAGTCCAAGGAAGAAAGTCGAAGATACTTATGAGGTGAGGGTGGAAGTGTGGAGAAAGGAAGGACTAATGTCCTTTACTAATTAAATTTTAAAGATAGGAAGTTGATGCTTCCTAGGGTTGGTTCCCTAAACAAGGGAGTTGGTGCTTCCTAGGGTTGGTGCCCTAAAACAAGGGAGATGGTTCCCTAAAATAAGGGAGTTGGTCCTTCCTAGGGTTGAAACCCTGAACCAGGAGATTGGTGTCTCCCAATCATTATTGTAACTTGTATTAATGTATTGATTTTATATTCAAGTTTACTATTGTTGATCAATTATTGTTAATAAGTTAAAATTATTAAAAGTTTAAATAATTAGCCAATATTGATTCACCCCCACCTCTAAGTATTGACCAAGTTTCCAACAATTGGTATTAGAGCGGGTGCCTTCTGCATAGTTTAACAACTGAAAGGTAGATTCTAAAGTAATGGATCAACAAGAGGGAATGTCTTCCAACAAAAACCTCTATTCAAAGGGAATGATTATTCCTTCTAGAGTGTAAGAATGAAATTTTTTCTCATGGCCCTTGGATTTGATGTTTTGCAAGATGTTGAAAGTGGTTATACTACACCATATACTCCACCTAATGATATTGGTGAAAACAAGTTATGCAATGACTATTCAATAGTAGTCAATGCTATTCTATGAGGATTAACCAATCATATATTTGTAAATTTAATGCACTGTAAGTCGAAAAAAGAGATATGGGAAAAATTGAAGGTCATATATGAAGGAGACAACAAATTCAAGGAAGCCAAACTTCAAACCTATATAACTCAATTTTAAAATTTTAAGATGAAGGAGGAAGAAAACATAGCTAAATATATTCAAAGAGTCGATGAAATCATCAATTCAATCAGAGCATTAAGAGAAGAACTCAAATATAAACCAATTTTCCAAAAGATATTGAGATAATTAGCTATGAGGTATGATGCCAAAGTTTCTACCCTTGAAGATAGACCAGATCTTGATAAGCTCATAGTGGATGAACTACATGGGATCCTCACAACATATGGGATGAGAATAGGACAAGAAAAGCCAGAAAAAGGAGAAAAAACCTTAAAGGAATCAAAATCAAGGAAGAAGCAGGTGTAGGTACCTAATGAACATTTATCAGATATATCTGATGAATAAGTATCTAAATTTATGAAGAAACTCAAGAAAGGGACTGGTAAATACAAGGGGAGTTTTCCTCTAATATATTTCAAATGTGGAAAAGTTGGATACTTTGCTAAAAGATGTCCATATCTCAAGAATGAGGATAGTGACAATGAATAAATTCATAATCATAAAGAACATAAGAAAGGTAAGACAAATAAAATAAAAAAATACTATAAATAAAAGAAGAATCTCTACATCAAATAGGAGAACAACTCTTCTAGAGAAAGTGAAGATGAAGATTAAAAAATTCTATTTATGGGAATCAATGCTCAAAATAATGGTGTAGATAAATTCTATTTATGCCAAAAACAAAGGATGTTATTGTTATATAGATAATGGATGTTATAAACACATGAAAAGATACCAAAGAAAATTTCTTAAGTTAACGAAGAAAGAAAAAGGAAAAGTCACCTTTGGAGATAATGTGTCAGCCAAGATACTTCGAAAAGATACTGTTAGCATAGGGAATAACAAGAGCAAAGTAGAAAATGTACTTTTGGTGGAAAATTTTAAGCCTAATATCCTAAGTGTAAGTCAAACATGTGATCAAGGTCACATACTTACCTTTGTTTCTCAGAAATGTGAGATAAGAAGAGAAGATACTAGGAAGCTAGTGGCAAATGCACCAAGAACATCCAACAATATGTACATCCTTGACATGGAAGGAGAAAAAAAATGTTGTTTAGGTTAATAAGATAAAATTTTCCTATTGCATAAAAGGTTGGGACATATAATGTTTGAAAACTTAATCAAAGCCAATAAGAACGAGGAAGTAAGGGATCTTCCAAAGATTATAAATCCTTTAAATCCTATTTGTAAACATTTTCAAATAGGGAAGTAGAGAAAATTCAGGTTCAAGACAAAAGATTATTCTCCATCAAGACCCTTGGAGCTTATTCACACTCACCTATGTGGTCCTACTAGAACTAAAATTATACATGGAGAAAATGACCTTATGTTGCTCATTGATGACTCCACAAGAATCACATGGGTATACTTTCTAAAGGATAAATCAGAAGCCTTTGAAAAATTTAAGGTATACAAAGGCTCTGTAGAAAATGAAACAGATATCAAAATTAAATGTATGAGATCATACAATGGAGGAGAATTCACCTCTAAAGAGTTCATTAAGATTTATGAATATCATGGAATCAAAATACAATTTGCATCTCCCAGGACTCCTCAACAGAATTGAGTGGTTGAAGGGAAGAATAGAAGTGTCCAAGAATATGCAAGAACCATGATGAATGAAGATAAACTTCCATATATGTTTTGAAGATATACAATATACCCATTATTTCACATACTCAATCGAGCACAATTGATATCTAACCATGACAAAACATCTTATGAACTATGGTTTGGTAGTCCAAAATCAGTGAAATACCTTATAGTCTTTCGAAGTAAGTGTTACATAAAAAAGGATGCTGATAATCTAGGGAAATTTCATCCAGTATTAGATGAAGAAATATCTATCGGATATTCACCTAAAAAAGTCTTATATATGATATAACCTAAGACTACATAAAATGGTGGAAAGTGCCAATGTAAAGATATATGATCTAAAGTTAAGTGAAGTGATACCCTAAAACGTATCATCATATGATGATAAAAGTAATGGAGAATATCAGAATGAATAAGTTGATGAAGAACCTAAAGAAAATTAACCCCACATTGATGATGAAGATTACCACGAAACACCCTTGACAAAAGCTCCATCAAAAAGGGTTGAAAAGAATCATCCTCAAAGTCAGATTATTGGAGATAAAAATGTCGTAGTGGAAACAAGAAGGAATATCACATTTGACTCAAAAAAAGAAAAGTTGTCCCTAATAAAACATAAGTCATGTAAGTATGTAATGACCCCTCTATTATGATTAGGAAAGTGAAGCACAAAAGGTAAAAATCCTTTTTTTTAAAGCATTAGGAAATTAACATCAAATCATAATTCATAGAAGTGCATAATCAATGACATCATAATTAAAAGAATTACAAGAGGCTCATTGTTGTAACCCATAACGACACAACCAACGCATCAATCATAATTAGTAAGGACACATAATTAACACATCATCACATTGTATAATGACACAAAATAAAAAAGTATCATAAATGGCGACGCAATATAATCTCATCATATAAAGATAACATGGAGAAACTACCCGACCAACCTACCCTGCAAGATTAGGACCTCCAATACAGATAAGAAATGCTCAAACCTAGGATTCATTCGATTGATTTTCACCATTTGAGGTCTCAAGGATGGGGACTGTTCTGAGGAACAAGGAGGTGTCTACAACATACTAACACAATCAAGTCTAAAAACAACTAGCTAAATCAACAACATCAACGATAATCAATTGTGCAACAGTGTTGTAATAACCAATGACACATCACATAAATTCCAAGGGACAAGAGAATTTAATTACTAAATCAATCATACAATGACATAAGTTAAGGCACAATGTAATCAAATTTATTTTATTTTCAAGGCGCAAAAGAAGACATATACGTTACTTCAAGGCATGCGATTAATCAATTATTGGATTCAACCATAAATCGACATTATTTCCATGGTGCACGCATGATCTAAATACTGAATTAAACATAAATCAACATCATTACAATGCGTGCAATTAATCTAAGCACTTAGTAAATCATACATCAACATTGTTTCAATTCGCACGAGAAATCTAAAGGGTAATCATTTAGGCATCATCATTAGTCCATAGAACAAAGAAATCTAATTACTTAATCATCAGAATCATCCATGGTGTAAGGGAAATCAAAATTGAATCATTTATACATTAAAATTTTTAGTGGCGCAAGAAGTAAACTCCACAAATGACCATTCATACATCACTTTTATATCATGGTGCAAAATAATTATCAATTAAATTAAAGACGCAAAATAAATTTAATTTATTAAATTCAAGGCACAAAATAATAATTACAAAGCAATCACACGTCAACTTTATTCAAGGAGTGCAATTAAATTTAATTGCTAATTTAATCATGCATCACCATAATTTCAAGGTGCCCAGAGATCCACCAATTTATTTTCATAAAAATTACAACCCATAAGTAAATAAATTGTCTATATTAAAGGTCATATAACTAGGTTAACATTATGAGGGTCCCAATGACCAACCTAACATCATTAAAAAGTTCCAATGAGTTGAATTACCAAGAAATAAATTAATGCTACATTTATAAAATGATATCAAGTAAGGTCACATTAATGCGATGTTGAATAATGAAATGATTAGGTCTATAAAGTGAGTTCAATCTTTAGAATAAGAACTTAACCATAGGAAATAATATGAGTTACCAACATAAATTGTCATGGTAGAATCCAAACTTTGTTTTTAAACTAAAAAGAAAAGGTCAATATCATAATGAAGGGTAAGAATGGTTATCAATTAAAGGAAAACTAAAGCAAAGCGTTATTCAAGGGATTAGGAGGAACTCTACCCAAATTTAAATGAAACACGGAGCTTGTGAAGTAAAACGTAGAGACAAAGAAGGATGAAACTCAGAGATAGTTAAGGATAAATGTCCAGGGCGAATTCACCTTGTTGGGAGAAATTATGGCATACAAGAAAATAACGCAGAGGTGTTTTCCATACAAATCACAGAGAAAAGAGGGTAAGATATTACGTGTGTTTCCTCAACACACAGGGCATTTCTTCCATACAAAATCACAGATAAAAGGAGGGAAAGATATTTCATGGGTTTACTCAACACACAGGATGTTTTGCCATACACATTTGGAGAGAAAAGGAGGGTAAAATCTTGCATGGTGTAACAACCTCCTCATTAAGCCGACAAACCTCTTATAACAAGTGATTTTTTTTTTGTGTGTGTGTTTGCATGCGTACAAGGGTAACAAGACATTATACTATGCACCACCACATGACGATGCATCATGACGCATGCAACTGCGATATCAACATAAAGATCTAAGATGCACATCAACATCTCCCATTAAAGAACAAAAATCAACCAACCAAATAAAAACACTGACTACCCACCCGTCCTACCCTGTAATGGTTAGGACCTCCAAGACACATAAGAAATTCTCAAGCCCAGGTTCCCATCGATTTTAACCATTTAAGGTCTCAAGGATGGCAACTGTTCTGAGGAACATGGAGGTGTCTACATCCCACCTAACACAAAGTATCAATTATACTTTAATTCATTTGGAATAGTGAACTCACTAGATTTTGACCTAGTCACAACCTAGTTACCTTTAATGATTTGATGGAAAATAAAATAAAGTATTAAATTCTAACTAACTATGCAATATACGAGTGGAGTCCTAATATATGATTCCTAGCCAAGATAAAGAAAAACACAATGGATATGAAATATATTAATATAAATGAAGTAATAACCATGAAATAGTTCAAAGTGTTACACACACAAATCCCACATAGCTTAATGTAAATGAAATATAGCTTATCATTATAATATAAAGCTAGAACTTCATATCCATTTGTTGAAACCATTTTAAAGATCAAGTAACATAACCTTAATAGAACAAGATTAGTCCCAAGTATATTGACCCAATCTCACAAGAATTCAATAATGCATGAGAGCGAGAAAATTTTAAGCTACCATAGATACACATATTCAGTTTCTCCAAAAGTGGCCAAGAGTTTTCTTTTTTCATTAAAAATATGAAAAAAAATCCAAACAGTTCAGTTCCGAGAATCCTATTTTACATTGTCTATATTCATATTTATACATAAAAATAAAGTAACTGCAAGAAATTGGATTGATTCTTTTKCTAATTTCTTGAAMTYTTGATTTYGATTAATTAATGATTGAACTTTGGCCTTGTCCTTGTCATTGAAGGCTTCCAAGCTTCAACCATGGCATTGATATAATTTGTTTGTAGAAATCGATGTTGATTGAGAGGACCTCAAAGAAAGGCAGCATTCCTCTTCAACTTCTTAATATATTTTTCCACTTTCAACAAAGTGGATTTAAGTGTAAAACTATTCCTTGAAGGGACTTTCATGTATTCCTTCAACTATTTCATGGTAATTATAGAAACAAAAAGAAGAAAGTAGCAATCATGAGAGATAGTATGATCCGATTCCTTTAGTAGTTGATCTCATTTGAAGAAGTCATTCATAGAACCTAAGGTAGGTAAATTGCAATTTGATATTACTCTTTTAAACATGCCATATTTTAGTGGTTCCATCAATTTTAGAATCCATATTTTCACAAGCTTATTGAGCCAAA
>JASDQU010105501.1:133736-159634 GCA_032191745.1 Picea mariana | reverse complement strand
GATTAATTAATGATTGAACTTTGGCCTTGTCCTTGTCATTGAAGGCTTCCAAGCTTCAACCATGGCATTGATATAATTTGTTTGTAGAAATCGATGTTGATTGAGAGGACCTCAAAGAAAGGCAGCATTCCTCTTCAACTTCTTAATATATTTTTCCACTTTCAACAAAGTGGATTTAAGTGTAAAACTATTCCTTGAAGGGACTTTCATGTATTCCTTCAACTATTTCATGGTAATTATAGAAACAAAAAGAAGAAAGTAGCAATCATGAGAGATAGTATGATCCGATTCCTTTAGTAGTTGATCTCATTTGAAGAAGTCATTCATAGAACCTAAGGTAGGTAAATTGCAATTTGATATTACTCTTTTAAACATGCCATATTTTAGTGGTTCCATCAATTTTAGAATCCATATTTTCACAAGCTTATTGAGCCAAATTCTTCCAACAGTCTAAGCCACAATCAATATCAATGATCTCATCCTCGATCATGTAGGCAACCTATGGATCAAGACTGCTCATTTATTATTGTCATCTTGCAACATAATTGAACTATAATTGAACCTATTCCTATTGACTCTTCTAGTATAGAAGGCATTTTTGAAGATACATCATGATGCTGACCCAATTATGGAATGCCTATACCTTCTCATAAAAATTACTTTGTCGTGTGTTTAGCTTGTCCTGAATTTTAGAAGAATAATTTATAAAACTAGTGGGGTCACATTGATTGGTCTTATAATAACTTACCTCATTTTCCAATTTAGCAATATTTTCTTACTGTTTCTTAAAGAGAAAGATCATAGATATATAACATTTGGAATTAAAAGAACAACCCATTACATCTCCTATATTATCTAAACCTAACGTTTCATTTATTTTAAATGGCAATAACATTACCCTTACACAATTCAAAGTGAAATATATCATGACATTACCTTTATAAATTAAAATAACAATATATTGCCTAACCCTAACATTTCATTTATTTTAAAAGGAAAAAGCATTACCCTTACACAATTCAAAACGAAACATATCATTGACATTACCTGTATGTATTAAAATAAACAAATCATAGTAGCATTACGTTGGCACAAAGCTATACCCCATTTACGTATTGTTAGCCATAAAATCGACGGCCCAACCACGATGCCAAGGCTTAAGTCGACCACAGAACAATTTACACCGTGAGTGCAGCCAGAAAATCGTGAATTCAGGAGCGGCATAACAGGAGTCAAAAGGCAACTAACAACTAGCAGAGGTAAGGATGCAAACAACTGGTTTACACAGTCCGCCGAGGGGGAGGGGTGTAACAGCGACATAGAGAAGCAAATTGTACCAGGCACGGGCGAAGTTATTAACCTTAAAATGTGCAGAGGCAAAAGACGTGGTATTAATACTATTGCAACATCCATTATTACGGTGGCTATGAGTGGTGCTGAAAAAGGAGTGAAAACAGGGATTACCAGGTCATGGCTACCAAGAAAAAAAAAAAGGAAACAAACAAAACACCCAATCAGCACAAGGACTAAGGGCTGTGAGTGCATGCTTGAATTCAATAAAATTGCAAACTGTCAACTGGCAAAAATCAGGAACCAATAGAAAACGATAATAGTCAAGACGACCAATTTATCCTGGCAGCGTCGTAGAGGACCCCTCACGTCTGCACTTAACATGGCTTGCCGAGGTAAAGGCCCAGGCAACCCAATGATACAATCGCAGGGGGAGGGCGCATATAACTTTCACAGAGAAGTGAACTCATGTTTTACAGAGGCAACATGATATGATGATCATGGCAGGGTCGAATTAGATAATTTTTATTACAGTTGCAATTCATTCACGGTATAACAAGGCTCAATGCCAACTGTATCATATTCCTTCTTCAAAGGATGGAATGCTGGAACGAACTAGAGGTTTTGGTGGAGAAAACGGTGTAAGAAGTTTTCTCTTTTAAAAGAAATAAAATAAAACAGAACGTGAACCCCCTCATTCCTGGCAATGCCGCCAACCTCATTTTGTGCATGATTGTCTAGACTATGCACTACTTCAAGGATATCAACCAATTCCAACATAAATTGTGATACAATCAATCGAACCTTTAATGCATTCAGCCACATAAATTCTAAACATAAATGCAGTCTAGCGGGTAAATTCGATCAAAAATTCAGGCATGTAAATTCTAAATAGAAAATGCATTATAGTCAAATTTAAGCAAAAATACCTTGCATAAACTACATTACATAATTCCTAACTTAAGGATTTCATTACAGACAATTACAGTACACAAATTCTAAACAAAATGCATTTTAGACATGCAACTCCACTCCAAATTCAGACATATATCTGCAAGAATTGATTCGAATAATTAAGGTTTGTCACAAAATCGAGAAGGGTAGAGGATCAGATCTCTTGTGCAAGAAACCAAATACATTTCACAATTAAAACACCTACAGATCTAATCATACATCCTACACAGTCTACCAATCAACTGACGGGCGTACCTTTGCCTGTTTTCCTGCTCTGAGTGTCGTCCGCGTGCTCCGTGTAAATCCTGCTCGCCAACCGTCGAGACCTCACTGGTACCTCCCAACCAATCACTAGGGGTACTCTGCTTCCCCCTTAGCCCCCCGAGCCACAAAGGGGCCACACACTATCCATATGGTACATCTAGCTCCCATCTTGCCTCGCAAGGCTAAGCTACCACTCCTATCAGAGCTGGGAAATCCCAACTCCTCACAAGTAAATCAGTCAAGTTACTAATACGGTAGTGTAACATTACGCTAACGACCGATCCCCTTTCTTCCTTATCTTCCCTTTCTTTTATAGAGTTTTAGAACTTCCATCTTTCCCTAAATCTAATTTAATTTAAGTTTTAATAAAAATATTCTAAAAATTCTCCTTCGTACAAGTGTCATCCATCCCCCACATTTCTCCATTAACTAATTTCCTTAATTTATTAAATTGTCTTATTTTCCTCACCCACCTAGAGTTACTCCTACTTTTACTCCTAGGTGTCCCTAGATTCCCTTATAGGTTTTAAATACTTTCCCTAAAATGAAGTTGCTAAATTAGTTCAATTTAGAAGATTCTTAATTGCAGATTCTTTACTAAGTTGACCTCGCTTTTTACCATAAGTTCCCCTCTTTCCCTTTTTATTAGAGCTAAAAATGGTAGTTCCAATTTAACCCCTTTTTCCCTTTTATTATTAATTCAACATCTTTTTAAACTATCAAAAATTAAAAATAATTAAATTCTTCTTTATATTTTATATCCAGAGCTTTTAATTAATTTATCACTCTCTTCAATTACCCCAAAAATTTATGAAGACCAAAATTATTACTTAAAGGTTTTTTTTTATTTTACATTTTACTATTTTAAATTTTTAGAGATGTTTTCTCAAGGGTAGGCAAAATCTTACCCCTAGCAAAGTTTCAGACTTAGGACTTAGATTCTGAACTGGGTGACATTTAATTAGGGAAGTTGTTTTAAAATTTATTAATGTGTTGTCTTTCTTAGGGCCATCTAGGTTCCTTCCTTTATCATCATCAATGCGATGTGCCCTTCAGGATGCACTATGTGCTCCAAGGGTGCCACTCACCTCTTTTGTTTCTTCTATGCGACGTGCCCTTCAGGATGCACCACATGCTCCAAGGGTGCCACTCACCCTTTTGTTTCTTTTGCACGACGTGCCCTTCAGGATGCACCACATTCTCCAAGGGTGCCACTCGCTTCTTGACTGATTAGTAGACATCAATAACCCCTAGAGTCAACACTCCTCCAGGTGAACTTGTGGGAGACTAAGGGATTCTAAGGAATAATGCCCCTTCCTTATTGCGTGCCCCTTAGAATCATCATGAGCGACTGTCACAGTCTACCCTCACGACATCGTGGGTCCTCTAGAACTAGGTAATCATTAACCTACAATTCGAGCCACAGTGGGAGTGATAGTAGGTTGTGGCAGGGCTACTATCCACACCTCTCCCTCAACCTCTATGGTAGTCATGTGTGGCCCCTTTACTCTATATGTGAATCTGGTCAGCAAGCTATCATCAGCCTGCATCATCAACAATCTTGTCAGAACATGTCCACATCATATGATCTAATCAAATGTACTAAAATAAGAGTAAAACAATCAAACCCAAATAGCACACTCCCTGAATCGATCTGAAGTCCAAGGGGTTTTGTCGATGCCTCAGCATCCTCAAGGTCCAAAACCTTGCACACTCAGCAAAACCGAGTCAATAGCACCTGTCTATGTCAATGTAGTAAAACATCATGTCATCTATCATAACGCATCATAATCAAGGAAAAAAGTTTTAATATTATAATAGTCCAGATCACTTGCGAGCAAGTGTCCTCAAAGAATAAGTTTTCTCAGTGCACCAGAGTGGAATGTTACACATGGGTTTCCTCAACACAGAGGACATTTTTCCATACAAAATCACAGAGAAAAGGAGGGCAAGATCTTTCAGGGGTTTCCTCAACACGCATGGTGATTTTCCATACAAAATCACATAGAAAAGGAGGGTAAGATATTGCATGAATTTTCTCAAAACACATGACGTTTTTCCATACAAAATCACGGAGAAAATGAGGGTAAGATCTTGCATGGGATTCCTCAACACACAGGACATTTTTCCATACAAATTCAGAGAGAAACAAATGTTAATTTCACTGAGGGAATAAGGGATAAAATCTATGGGTAATAAGAGTGAAATCACAGAGCCTTGATCCTCAAAACAACACAGAGAAAATATAAGAAAAATCATTGGGAAATAGAGTGAAGGCGTAGAGCCTTGATCCTAAAAACAAACACAGATAAAATTGAAGGTAAATGAACTCTAGGGGGATCGTAAGGCTCGGAGAAATGTATACATATAAATGAAAAGGGTTTTCTAAGAGCAACACAAGATAGAAGCACCAGGGGCATGGCTATGTTTTTCAGAAAAAAAAAACATAGGTTTCATATTAAAAATCGCAAGCAAAACAAGAGTTTCATACGAACTAAGTCTCAACAAATAATAGGAAAAGAAAAACCGAGATCACCCCCAATGATCTATACGCCAATTTATACTTCAATAAGAAACTACATATATTAAGGTTACAATATACAATCGTTTTATCACCAAGAACACATGTTTTTTATAAACATTCAGACCCAGACTCCATTAACATCAATATTCAAATCTACAAGAGTACATTCATTTTTGTTAACACATAAGTAATTAAATATACAATACCATGACCAAAAAATAGTATTATTTGATTTGCGCGTCTGTCTAACAACCAATGTGTGTCCTTTCAAAGCTCGCACCTTGTCAATCCACCTTCGACTGCTTGCTAATCCTTGATACTTCACCAGTACCTCCCAACCAACACTAGGGGTATTATTCTTCCCCCTCGTTCCCCCAAGCTGCTAAGTGGCCACAAGAACACAACAAGAAACCTCTAGCTCCCAGATCGCCTCACAAGGTAGAGTCACTACTCTCTCTCAACATAGGAATCCCAACTCTCACAAGTAAAACCAGTCTAACTTTCTGCAGCATAACCTTACTCATAACTAGTGTCCTCCTTACCTCCTCTCAGCCATTTGTTTTATAGAATTTCCTCAGTGACACCTTTCCATTTGCACATTTAATCATATTTTTTTTTAAATTAATTATGAATTTTCCCCCCCATACACTTGTCAACAATTCCCTTAGATGCACAAGTAAATCCACAATTTAATTTAATTAAACGTCAATTTCCCTCACCCATCCTAAAATAGCTTCTAAAATCACTCTTGTTGTCCCTTTATTCCCTTTATTTCCAATTAATGACTAACACCCTTCTAAAATGGATTTGAGTTAAAATAGGAAACATCTCCTAGTTAGACTATTGTTAACTAGACTCTAGATTCCTTTCTATGCGTACCATTTCCTTTATCTTTATTCCAATTTTACCTTAAATTCCAATTTGGTAATTACTTGCACAATGTGTATTAAATCACTCTTTAAATTTATTTTATTTTGATTGATTTCTTAAATTGATTTATTTCATCCCCTCATTATTTAATTTATAAAATTAGTTTTTTGTCCTCTCATTAACTTCGAATCAAGATTAGCTAAATTTTTATTTGCAAAATCTTAGACCATTAGGGATTATGATTAATAAATTCAGTCCTTAATTAATTAATTAATCAATTAATTAATTCGGTAGTTCTCAAGATTTTACAAGGTTTAACATTCGCTCAAAGTTTTCTAGGCCACCTAGATTCATTGAGTTACCTTTTTTAAATACCGCAATGTGCCCTTCAAGATGGAGTTCGTGCTCCAAGGTTGCCACTCGTCTTTGATTCAAATTTTAATTACATGACGTGCCCTTCAAGACCCGCTATGTGCTCCAAGGGTGCCACTTGCCTTTGACTGGTTTTGGTAGTTTTCCAACCCTTCGATTCAATACTCCATTCATGCGACCTTGTGAGGGACTAAGGGATTATAAGGTATAAGAACCCTTCCTTATTACATGCTCCTTAGAATATCGTAATATATTGTCTCAGTCTTCCCTCACAATATCATGGATCTCTCAAACTAGGTAATCATCAACCTACAATTTGAGCCACGACAAGAGTGCTAGTAGGCCATGACAGGGATGTTTCCACACCTCTCCCTCAATAGTTGGTTCTTGTGCATGGCCCATTTACTACTTATGTGAGTCATATTAGCAAGAAATTGTCAGCCTCCATCCACAAATGAAAAACTGTCAATGATCCATAAACAACATCATAATATACCCGATCATATTTCACATACGCATAAATGAAATATTGAAACCAATACAATCCACTCCCTGACTCAAACTATAGTCCAAGTAGGTCCATTGATGCCATCGACATCCTAAATATATCAATTATCTTGCACACTCAGGGGAAACTTGTCAATATCATCTACCAATACATAGATATCAAATAACATAACATCATAATCGATCAATGTCATCATAAGAATCCATAAGAGAAACAGATAACCACATACTAAAATTGGATCACTTGCACGCAAGTTTCCATAAAGAATAAGTCAATAGCATGTGGTCACATGAGTGGGATGTTACATATACCCTCTCTTGTTTCAAAATTTGTCTCGAAGTTGTACAGTATATAAATGAAGTAAATAAAAAATCTGACAAGATATATATGTCTAACTATCAAATAAATATGGAAATTGTTGGCACATATCATATGCATCCTCCCAGGTAGTTGAGTGTGGACTATAATTGTCCCACTAGAACTTGACCTGATCGAATATTCGACGCTCTTGCTGTCACATGTGATGGTCCATAATGCAGATTGTTTCCACTGTGAGTGTACCCTCATCTGACACCTGCAAGGAACTCATGTCAATCACATGTGTAGGATCACTAACATAATGTCTCAAAACATATACATGAAAAACATTGTGCATACGCCTCAAAGAATCAGTAAAGGCTAATCGATATGCCACGGGCCCCTTCTTTTCCACAACTTCGAAAGGTACCAAAAACCTAGGAGAGAATTTAGCATCCATCCTAAACTTAATCGAGCTCTTGTGAGTTTTTACCCACTAGAAAAATCGATCGCCAAATTCATAATTACAGTCAATGTGATGCGCATCGACATAACTCGTATGTTGATATTGTGCCTATTTAATCCTTTGTCTTATCATTTTCATTTTTTCTTCCATTTCTTAGATCACTTATGTCCTACCAGGACCCTATCCTCAAGTCAATCCTAGCTCAAAGGTGTTTGACATGGTCACCCGTAAAGAAACTCAAACGGTGCCATCGTAATGGTTCTTTGATAGTCGTTGTTGTATACAAACTCTATGAGTGGAAAAAACTCTTCCCAATGTTTCGGTGGGTCCATCACATACATACACAACATATATTCCATAATTTGGTTCGTTATTTCTGTCTTCTCGTCTGTATCAGGGTGATAAGTTACACTAAAGTTAAGTTGGGTTCCCAAGGCCTCTTGTAAACTAGTCCAATATCATTCTGTAAACATCGATCCTTGATTGGAAATGATCCTTTTAGGCACACCATGCAATCTCAAAATATCCCTGATAAAAAATCTAGCTATGTCTGTCACCTAATACCTTCTACACATAGGGATAAAATGTGCACTCTTAGTCATAGTGTCCACTACCACAAAAATCAAGTTGTGCCTCCTTGCCATCAGCGACAACCTAACAATAAATTCCATCGAAATGATTTTGCATTTAAATTTTGGAATATCATGTGTCTGTAGTAATCCTATCAGATGTCTATGTTCATCCTTCACTTGCTGACATTCTAGACATCTCACCACGTAGCTAACTATGTTCGCCTTCATTCCTTTCCAGACGACTAAGGGCTTAAGGTCTTCCCTTATCTTCGTAACTCCCGGATGAGCCATGTACACTCCTCTATGAGCTTCTTTTAAAATCAAACTTCTCAAATAATCATTAGGAGGTATGTAAATCTAGTTATTATACCTCATCAATTTGCGTTGTCCAAAGTATATCCTTCAAATTTTGGTACCAACATGGTGTCTTGTCCGATATTTTCCTTAACCTCTTCATACCAGTCATCATTGCCTTGTATAGTTAGAATATTTTCTCGAAGATTCGTGTGAAGAGGTATCACCAAAATTATGTGTGGTCTTCGACTCAATGCATCTACCAGTCTATTCACCTTTCCTTTTATGTAAGTAATCTCAAAATCATATTCGCTAAGAAATTCTGACCAACGCCAATGTCGCGCGTTCAAGTTACTTTACGTAAACCTGTGTTGCAAGCCACAGTGGTCTATTTTTAGTTTGAATTTCCATCAAATTAGTCAGTGTATCCACACTCTTAGGGCATACACAATGGCCAATAACTCAAAATAATGCGTCACATAGTTCTCTTCATGCTTTCTTAATTTCCTTGAGATGTAAGCGATCACTCGACCGTTTTGCATCAAGACTTTGCCTAAGCCTTCCTTGGATGTGTCTATTCATAACAAGAAGTCCTCTTCCATGTCACAGGATTTTAGTATCGACGTCTTCATCAAAAACTCCTTGAGCCCTTGAAATCCTTGCGCGCATTTCTCAGTCCATACAAACTTCTTGTTTTTATTCTACAATTCAGTAATCATATTTACTATCTTCAAAAAAACTTCAAAGAATCATTGATAATGTCCTTCTAAACCCATGAATATATGTACTTCTGGTACGCTCATCACCGCATGCCATTCCATAATAGCCTCTACCTTCATTGGATCCACAACGATTCCCTCATCGGAGATAACATGCCCCAAATAATGAATCCTTGATTGATAAAAAGAGCATTTCGATAGTTTCCCATATAATTTGTTCTCTCATAAGCACTGTAGTACCAAGAAAAAATGTTTGTCATGCTCTTTCGTCATCCTAGAATATATCAATATGTCGTCAATGAGTACTCGAACAAAATTGTCCAAGTATTCTCGGAACACCCCAGTCATCAAGCTCATGAATATGCCTAGGGTGTTTGTCAGTCCAAACGGTAAAACGGTAAACTCATAATGCTCGAACATTGTCTTGAATGTGGTATTAGGAATGTCTTCCTCTTTGATCCGTAACTAGTGATATCTTGATCTCACTTTGATATTTGAAAACACAGTCGCGCCCTTCATTTGGTCAAACAAATCATCTATTCCTGGCAACAGATACTGGTTCTTGATTGTTTCCTTGTTCAATTGACGGTATTCAATACAGAGTCTCCACCACCCATCCTTCTTCCGTATGAAAATAACAGGCGCACCCCAAGGTGACACACTTGGACGTATAAGTCCTAGGTCCAACAAATCTTTTAGTTTCATTTTCAACCCCTGTAACTCAGGCATTGACATTCGATAAGGCGTTCTTGCTATCATTTCGGTTCCAAGTTGTAAGTCGATGCTAAATTATAGCTCTCTTTTGGGTGACAAACTTGGTAAATCTTCTAGGAACATGTCCACAAACTCTCATACTATCTGAAGGTTTTCTAATCCTTTCTCCACACCCTTATCGTTCAATGCTAAGATTTCATATAGATTACATCCTTTGAACATGTTCTTCTATAGTTTTAGAGAAGAAATGAACCTTAAGGAAACTCTAGGGTTTCTTCCTACCATCACTCACTTCTATCTCTCATCATCATTCAAACTCAATCGTTTCATATTATAGTTGAGTATCACATCATGTGATTCCAACAAGTCGATATTGATAACCACGTCATAAGATCCTAAGCTCATGACGTACTGGTTGGCCTTCATTACAAAATATCCCAGGTTAAGGCTACAGTCCATAACCTTTCCTCCAACCTTCTACTTGGCACCCGAAGCCATTTTCATGTAGCTAAACTGATCCTTTTTGACTTCCTTTACCTTAATTATTTTTAGCACTCCACTAGAAATAAATCTCTCTATAGCATCGAGATCTATCAAAATACTAAAGGTTTGGTCAACGACCAGGGATGATTTTAAGGATGGAAATTTATTTTAAAATGTAGAAACCTTGGCGAATAGTACTAATCCTTCATATGTCAACTATAAATGTTTGGTGATATTTTTTAAAAAAATATTCAAATTTCTAAGTATTTTATATAGTTTTTATAAAATTTTGGCGATTTTTAAGGTAAAATAATTTTATTCTATAGAATTTGGGTGAATCATTTTTAAAATAGTGAATCTCATTTTTGGAAAAACCATGGAAAATTAGCCCATGAGCGAAATTTATCCCCTAAAATCATCCCTGTCAACGATGTTACCTAACATGTCGATCACAGTAGACTGGTTCTCGACCTGGTGGTTATTCATCGCTGCATGAATCTGTTCCCTTGTTGAAATTTTCAACGGTAGTGTGTCTTGATGACCCAACTACTTTATCCCTCTCAACCAGACAATCTTGATGGTAATGTGTCTCTCCACATGTCCAACATTCGGTCTTCGGTTCAGTAATCCTGGTCCCCAAAGTATAAGATTTTGGCCCACGAGCCTGAAACCTTGGTTTGTTTTGTTGAACATGCCTAAATTGTTGCTACTGTGGACGATGTTTCTACTGGTGTTGTGGTCCTCTATAGGGAGTCCAATTTTGTGGAGCTGATCATCGTGGAATCATGAATGTGGATCCTCTTGCCATTTATCGATACCTTGATGAATGGTTAGTTGGTGTCTGATACTACTGCACATCATATTTTTCCTATCCCGTCAGTCTTGTAGGAGTCTTTCCCTGACCCCCATTGATCGGCTCTTCCCTAGCTATGAGGGCCTTTTAGACTGCATCGTGCAACTTTAGAGGCATTATGATCCTCACATTCACATGAATGTTGACGTTAAGGCCGAACACAAATGTTTTTACCTTGAGCTTCTCGGTGTTCATATGTGGAGCATACCTAAGCAGCTCCATGAATCGGGCACTGTACAACCTCCCTATCGTAAGGTGTTGAAATCATTAAGATGGATCTCAATGAATTCCTATGACAAATACCTCTCTCGGAAGTGCTCCTAGAATAGTTCCTATGACACATCTTCGATTACCATGTTCAGTTGTGGCAGGAGCATCTTCCATCATAGAAGAGAGATCCCCTTCAGCTAAAATACCTACATGCAGACATTCATGTTGGAGGTGTAGTCACAAAGTGTGAATAACATTGCCATGTTCTCCAACCATGCCTCGATGACTGTGTCGTCCATGGAAGCCATGAACTCAAAAACTTAACCTTCTCAATTTCTCTTTGAATGCTACCAGTACCCGCTGGGACACATTGTGGACCTTCATGGGGTACAGGACACACTGGCCTCATCTCTATATAGTCATTTAATCAAGGCCTTTGAAATCCTATGAAAGGACCTCATTAACCCAACCACATCCCCCATAGCATTCTTCTCCTATCCAATGACTTGTTCTTCTCCTTGGGGCTTAAACCCCTCTGGCATGGATGTTATTGGAGACACCGCACCTCCTCATGTAGCACCACATCATCTTCCTCAGTGGTGTCATATAACCATGATTACATGTAGGGACACAATTCAATTTAGTTAGCGATAAGTTATTAATCAAGTGTTTGATACAGTGGAAGGCGTAATGATCCCAAGTCACGGGGTTGAACGTGATCTAGTACCATATGTAATGACCCCTATGTTTTGACTAGGAAAGCGAATCACAAAAGGTAAATTCACTTTTTTTAAAAGAATTAGGAAATTAATGTCAACACATAATTCATCGCAATGCCTAAACAATGACATCATAATTAAAAAATTACAAGCGACTCATCGTTGTAACGCATAATGATGCAATGAACACATCAATCATAATTAGTAACGATAGATAATTAACACATCATCACATTAGATAATGACACAAAATCAACAAATATCATAAACTGTGATGCAAGATCAAGTCATCACATAAATATAACACAAAGAAACTACCTGCCCAACCTACCCTACAAGGTCAGGACCTCCAAGACACATACGCAACTCTCAAGCCCATGATTCATCCGATTTATTTTGACCATTTAAGGTCTCAGGGATGGCAATTGTTCTAAGGAACAAGGAGGTGTCTACATTCCACTAACAAAATCAAGTCCAAAACCAACTAGCTAAATCAACAAAATCAACGATAATCAATGGCGCAATAGTGTTCTAATAACCAATCACACATCACATAAATTTGAAGGTGCAACAGAATTTAATTACTGAATCAATCATATAATGACATAAGTTAAGGTGCAATGTAATAAACTTAATTTTTTTTCAATGGGAAAAAGTAGACATCTACTTTACTTCAAGGTGCATGATTAATCAATTGCTGGATTCAACCATAAATCACCATTATTTCAAAGGTGCGTGCATGATCGAAATACCGAATTAAACATAAATCAACATCATTACAATGCGCACAATTAATATAAGAACTTAGGAAATCATACATCAACATTGTTACAATGTGCATGAGTAATCTAAAGCCTAATGATTTAGGTATCACCATTAGTCCATAGCGCAAAGCAATCTAATTACTTAATCATCAACATCATCCATGGCACAAGATAAATCAAATGTTCAATCATTTATGCATTAACATTTTTAGTGGCGCAAAAATTAAACTACACACATCATCATTCATACATCACTTTTATATCATGGCACAAAATAAATATAAATTAAATTTAAGCAACAAAAGAAGTCTAATCTATTAAATTCAGGGTGCAAAATAATAATTACAAACAAATCACATGTCAACTTTATTCAAGGCACACAAGTAAATTTAATTACTAATTTGATCATGCATCACCATAATTTCAAGGTGCCCACAGATCCACCAATTTATTTTCATAAAAATTTCAACCCATAAGTAAATCAACTATCTATCTTAAAGATGATATAATTAGGTTAACATTATGAGGGTTCCAATGACCAATATAGAATTGTTATTAACCTAACATCATTACAAAGTTCCAATGAGTTGACTTACCAAGAAGTAAATGAATTCTCCATTTATGAAATGATATCAAGTAAGGTCACATTAATGTGATGTTGAATCATGAAATGATTAGGTGGATAATGTGAGTTCCATATTTAGAATAGGAACTTAACCATACGAAATAATAGGCGTTACCACCATAAAATTGTTATGGTAGAATCCGAACTTTTTTTTTAAATTAAAAAGAAAAGTTCAATATCATAACGAAGGGTAAGAATGGTTATCATTTAAAGGAACACTAAATAATGGGAGAGGCAAACCCTCTGAAAACCTCCATTTGAGGGAGTAGGAGGAACGCTTCCAAAATTTAAATGAAACACAAAGCTTGTGAAGTAAAACACAGAGACAAAGAAGGATGAAACTCAAATATAGTTAAGGATAAATCGCCAGGGCGAATTCACCTTGTTGGGAAAAAATTTCGCATACAAGAAAATAACGCAGAGGTGTTTTTCCATACAAATCACAGAGAAAAGAGGGAAAGATATTGCATTGTTTTCATCAACAAACAAGGTGTTTATTCCATACAAAATTATAGAGAAAGGGAGGGTAAGATATTTCATGGGTTTCCTCGACACACATGAAGTTTTTCCATAGAAAAGGAGGGTAAGAAATTTCAAGGGTTTCCTAAAAAAACAACACATTTTTCCATACAAAATGATGAAGGAGCATCTCAAGCAAGCTAGCACGGGGGCAAAAGAAAGTTGGACAAGCACCCAACACAAATTTTGAAGTTATCTTGAAGTTATTGCTCAATATTAAATGAGATAATTAAGAAGGAGTGCACTTGTAAAATGTAATCGGACCTTGAGCAATCCGCTCTCGTCCTTAGTAGGTAGAAGGCATTTATGGTAGTTAATGTAAGTAGATAGAATTCAGTTCTAGATTAGATAGTTTTAGAGAACAAGAGGGAAACATGATATAGACACCCTCATTGTGTATTGTAACATGATTATGAAGAGCATAGAAGAAAAAGAGCAGAGATCTGTGTGAAGACCCCATGTACAAAAATTTGAATTAATAGAGAAAGCTTTGATTCAAATTCATGGCATCATGTTTGTTCTCTGTGTATGTATATTAAATGTTATGTTCATGGTTATTTTACTCTTTCTACTGTACATTTTCTTTTATGCTATGTATGAATGATTTCTTGTTGAATGTTTGAAATCTAAGAGAGGGACAGTAAGGGAAATGAGTTTCAATTGTTTCTCTATCTTAGTCGGAGTTCCTGCAAGGACTACAGTCGAATTGTCCACAAGGAGTGCATCGACAAAGGGTTCAGAGGGTTGTCTTTGAAAGCTCAGACTAGATAGATTTGTTCTCATTCACTCAGAAGTGTAGTTAGGCATAGGAGCCGTGCAAGGAGTGTGCAGGCCGAGTGAAGTCTCAGGGTTGTGAATCTAAAAGAAGTATTGAGGGACTACTGTTGCAGGTGTGTGCAGAGTCGAAGGAATTCAACACTTGAATGTGTTTGAAGATCTGCCGCAAGGAGTGCGAGCAGGAGTTTTCTGAAAGATTTTAAGTTGTGAGAAAGTTCAAAAGGATTTGAAGCCTTCAAATTCATTGAAGGAAGGTAAAGAGGCAAAGCACCTTGAAAGTTTGAAGGGAGGCATAGCGACATTGAACCGCAGGAGGACAAGTTCTCAAGGGAAGAGACAGACAGTCGAAATTCTCTATGGAGAATCCGCAAAGTCTCATGAGCCATTATATCTCACAGAGGAGTAGGGAAGTTACAACGAGTGCTTCGAAAGGTTCTAAGCTTAGGAGGAGTAGAACCATAGATCCAAGCCACAAGGGCTGGTGGATTTGCAAGCAGATTCCTATTTCGGGATTTCGTAGGTGGAAGTCCCGTAAAATTTCCAACAAGAATCACGATATCACAAAATGCAAATTCCCAAAGGATAAAAGGATGGTATGGGTCCAGAGGAGTCAGTAAGGCAGACAGGTGGTGCACTATCGACATAGAAGTCAACCGCGTTGACCATTTTGAAGTTTCGCGAGTCGAAGTTCTGAAAGCCTTGCGAACTCGCGAAGTGCAAACTCTCAAAACGACGAGGAGTATAGTTGTGGGGCCAACGCCGAGAAGCGTGTCAGAGTCTGACACTTTAGCATTTTGGGGAATATAGCATCAGGATTTTGGGATTCATGGAGAAGAGTTGCATGTCATCGCAACTCGCGAACTCGTGAAAACCGAAAGCCAGAGTTTGTTGTTTCGAAAGGTCAAGATTTAGGGATCATAGTGAGCAGGTGCTTGACCACAGGATTCGTGATATCATGAAGTCCAGTTCCCCAAAACATGAGGGAGGAATCTCAAAAGGTTTCACTATGGGTGCAGATTTCTAGAAAGAGAAATAGAAGGGTGTTTTAGAGTTCTTCGGGCCAAGGAGAGAAGAACGATCCTGTGTACGTGGACTTCCTAACCTGCGGGTTGAGGAGGTTTGCGTCATCATTTGGTATCAGAGCCCAGAAAGGCTCTTTGCTTTCTGTAGCAGAGAAAAAGAGAATTCACCATGCCGCCAAGAAGAAGGGACAGACAAACACCCAATCCACCAGAGGAGAGGGAAATGCCATGAAGAAGGGGTAGGCAGATGACTGATCCAACCATGGAGAGAGAGATGCATGATTTATGAGCCAGACTCGAAGACATGGAGACAACAAAAAGGCGTATAGTCAGTGCTAGGATCTTAGTGATTCTGAAAGTGAAATTGAGGCTGAACACGAGGAAGAAGTTGTAGCCAAAGATGCCGCAAACAAACATTTTATTAGGGCTATTGAAAGAATGGGTGCAAGAGAGAAAATGGACATTCCAGTTTATGAGGGAAATCTAGATGTAGAGGAGCTTCTAGACTAGATTAGAGCTCTGGACACATACTTTGACTATGAAGATGTCGAAGAGGACAAGAAGGTCAAGCATGCTGTCACAAGATTGAAGGGACAAGGAGCATTGTGGTGGGATGAACTACAAGCTGACAGATGCTGCAAAGGCAAGCAGAAGATCAAAATCTAGGATAGGATGATCATGAAGATGAAGGAAAAATTCATCCCCAGTGTTAGCGATATTTCTTGCGGGGGGGCTAGAATGCAAAAGAATGGGTTAAAAACCCACTTTTCCTAAGTTTTGGATGATAATGCGCCCGTGGTAAGTAACGAGCAAGTCCGAGCGGCAGCGATTCGCGCACCCGGATCAAGGGCGCATATGGGATTCCAGACCCCCCCCGCCTTTCTACCTTTAAGCGGGGGGGGGGTCCGGAATCGGGGGCGCATCTCTCCAATGGTCTAGATCAGTGCGCCTGGATCAATGGCGATAAAGGCGATTCCAGACCCCCCCTGCCTTTCTACCTTTAAGCAGAGGGGGGGGGGTCCAGAATTGGACACGCAACTTTCCAATGGCCAAGATCAGTGCGCTCAGATCAATGGTGCTTGGACAATCTCGTTCTTCTCAGTTGCTCTATGTTTAGCCAGGTGGTCCTCCTTCCCATCATGTCAGCTTGTAGACCATCCTCCCACTGGCCACCTGTCCTCCTCCTGGCCGTGCGATGAGGCTCACACCCTTCTGCCCTCTCCTCATCTTCTGACATATGTCACTTCCCCTCTCTCTTGGTCCACATGGTCCCTTTCCTAACTCACCCTCCATCCATCGCCTGCCATGTGTCCCACCTCTTTCCACGACAGTCTCCTACCACAAGTGCACCCATTATTCCTTGTCCTGCTCCTTCCACTTATCATCTTCCACCACATGTCTCCCCCGCCACCTCTCTTACACCTCATCTCTTCTTTCTTTCCCCTCACAGTTCTGGCCCCATCACTCCGTTCCCGTGCCCCATCTTCCGCACTGGCCCCCATGCCTATTCTTAAGGCCAGTCAGTTATTCCAGGTGGCAGCGCGGGAGGCCCTCCACACCCCGAAGGTGCCAAGTTGGCTGGGCCAACCCCAATCCCGACGAAGCAGTTATTGAAGTGGTTGGTGGTGGTTAGACATCCTCTCCGCCATAATGGGAAGGCACGGAAATGAATTAAAGGCACTTCGATTCGCCGTTGGAACTGTCAAAAGTTAAATTGCTTCTGACATAAGTTGCATGATATTTCAGATGTTGACTGTCAAAAGCCATGCAGACGCAAAGCTTTCAATGCAATGTCTCGGTTCCACTGCTATTGTTGTTCTGAGTATATGAAGGCATTTTCACCATTTTTGTATCGATCGATGGTAGAGCTAAGCTCCCGACTGTAAAGTTTCAGCAAACATTTTGGTTTTCTGGTTATGCCTCTGTGTTTGAGATTTCTTTTTTTATGACAAACAGTTCTCCTTTTCCATCTATGTTCTCATCTTATATCAGAGAGTTCATGATCGAATGATTCGCGTGGATTGTTGCAGTTATGTTATGATAAAGGAATTGTTGTGACATTATTGTATTCTCTGGTCTTATGTGTTTGAATGTAAGAGGATCTTGCATTCAAATGCTTTCTTCTCCAGTCTGTTACGAACCTGATGTTCATGATAGACTGTCGCACTCTTCTCATGCAAGTCTTCCCCCTACTCACCCTTTATTGCAACTCATTGTTTGAAGTTTATCAAGACCTCACTAATCCATGCATACCTGGCCTAGTTTCTGAGTTGAGACGATATTGTTCAGAGTTTTCCTCCATTTGATCACCACTTTAAAACAAATTGTGACATTAAACTGATGGGTTTCATGCTCTGCTCCTGCAAGCAATCCAGGAGTGACTTTTGACGCTAACATTTTCTGGCGCCATTGCCGAGGACGAAGTTGAATATTTTCCCTGGATTTGAACAACAAATATCAACTGATTCTGAAGGTGCATCAGATATCAGAACTTGAAGATTGCTACTGTGCACCTAGCGATTCCATTGTGCCGACTCCTCTGGGGAGAATCTTCTCTATCAATTGTGGCTTCGAGAGGCAGACACATGAGGTCTAATCCACACTTTCCTTTAGCTACACCAGAAGCTAACTCAGAAGCAGTGTGCAGAAAGGGAAAGAGATCTACAAAAGGAGTTTCCATCGCTGAAATAGGTAATACGTTGTCCCCTTCTATGAGAACTCCATTTTCTTATTCTCAGCTTCCTAGTCATCCCCCCTCTGAGGTTTCCCATTTTCTGAACTTTGGGAGTGTTCCTGCTGAGTTTTCTCCTCCTAGTCTGGTATCAGAAAGAGAGATCCTTGTCAGTCCCCCCTCCCTAGAAGTTGTGCCTCAACACATATCCCAAGCCTCTGAAGGTTTCACAACCCCTCCTTTTATTGCTACTACTGCACAGAGAGAAGCATATGCACATTCAGGTCCCTTAGCTCTCTACCTTTTTTTCTCCATTGTCTCCTCCAAGAACCTATTTTCTGACATCTCTAGTCCACACTTTTTCTCCTCTGAGTTCTGCTCTACCTAATACCCCTATGGCTGGTGCTAATCCTCCTCTGAATAGAATGGATGCCATAGTTGCTGCTAGATATGCTCCTTTAATCCTCCCTCATCCTATGAATCCCCTCTCTGCTGGAGATTATTTGAAATATATGCCCAAGTTCATGAGAGAAGGGGATATAACTGCTAAAGAGCACCTAGCTACTTTTTATAGTTATGCAAACAACTTGAATATTGAGAACAAAGATGTTTGGATGAGAGTCTTTGTCTAGAGCCTAGATGGAGAGGTAAGGAAATGGTTCAGAGGATTGGCCCCTGGATCTATCACTGGCATTGAAGCCTTGGATAACGTTTTCATGAGGCAGTGGGGAGATAGAAAAGATTTCATGTATTACATGACAGAGTTTGGGTCTCTGAGAAAAATGGAAGGAGAGTCTGTCTCTGACTTCTCCAAAAGATTTAATAAGATGTACAATAATATCCCTGCAGAGATAAATCCCTTAGAAGCCTCTTCCCAAATTTCATATGCTGGTGCATTTGATCCTGATTTCTGACTGCTATTAAGAGAAAGAAGAGCTACCTCCTTAGCTCAAATGCAAGACGCTACCGTAGAAGTGGAATCCAACATATTGGTAGCTGATAGATTGAGGAACAAAGCTGACGCAGATAGAAGAAAGGGAAGATCCGAAACCTCAACTTCTAGCCCATCGGTGCCCCACCCTCAAGTGAATGAGCTGACCGAGATGATGAAGTTTCTGACCGAAGAAGTGGAGAGATTGAAGGTGGAAAGGAAACAAATGTATAAGGGCCCTCAGAACACCAAAAATAAAGGAGGTTTCAGGAGGCCAAATAATAATGTGGTTCCCCCAAGTATGCACGGGGAAAGGGGAAGATACAAAGAAGACCAGAGAATTTAGCCCCCTTTTCAGAACAATCTGGTGGCTGATGAGAAGGAGAGAGAAACAAATGAGCTTGACCGTGAAATCCACTGCTTAGAAGACACTCCTCCTTTTCCTCATCTCACTCGGATAGACTATGAAGAGTCTCTCATGGATAGTCAGCTAAATGAATTGAGCAAGGGAGACAAAGTTAGCGGCGGTCGAGGCAGGTATCACCTGAGGTTCGACAAAAGGGTAGCAACACCTGATGTTCCTGAGCCATCCACTAGAGCAGAGAAGCCTGCTAATGAGGTAGCATACAATCACAGAGGTAAGAAGGCTCAACCTCTCTCTCCCATTGTCCATAATCATGTTCCTGAAGTTAGAGAAATCCCAAATCCTATAACTTCTTTTAATTTCGAACATGAGATCCAAAAGATCAGAATTCTGGTGCCACTCACTGAGTTAATTAGACATGGGGAATTCAAAAAATGATTCTCTGAGCTGTTGAAATATGAAGCCTCATACCCACTCACAGACTCCATAAACCTTCAAGATGAAAGGCCTGTAGTTGTCCTAGGTCCCATGGTAGAATATAGAGATGATTCATCCCCTCTTTTCTACACCTCCATGAACATACATGACAAAGTACTGCACAACTGTTTGATGGATTCAGGGGCCTCTCACAACCTCATGCCCAAAACCGTCATGGAAGAATTAGGACTGGAAGTCACCCAAGCTTATCATGACCTCTATTCTTTTGACTCCAGGAGAGTGCAATGTTTGGGAGTCATCAAGGACCTGGTAGTTTCTTTGTTTCAGCTGCCCATGAAGAGTATGGTCATGGATATTGTGGTAGCTGATGTTCCCCCTAAGTTTGGCATGTTGCTGTCAAGTTCTTGGATAAAAAGACTGGGGGGAACCTTGCAGATGGACCTCACATATGCCACCATCCTAGTGTTTGGAGAGGAGCATAGAAGATTATACAGAGAAGCCCAGCTGGCCTACATAATCAGTGATGAAGCCAACCCTACCAATCATCCCATCTATGCCTTGGACACTGATTTAGGCTCCAATTTACTACAAATCACCCACACCCTTGAGGCTCCTTTACAGATCAGAAAACATCCCATTCTCAATCAGGAGATGTCTCCTCCAACCACCTTTGTTTGGAAGATGTTCTTTGATGGAGCTTCTTCCAGTATAGGTGCAGGTGCCGGAGTGGTATTCATATCCCCTTCTCAAGATACCATATCTTTGTCATACAAGATGGAATTTGAAGTCACCAACAATGTGGCAGAGTATGAAGCTCTGGTTCTGGGATTAAGAGCTACAAAGGAAATGGAAATTAAGGAGATGGGTGTGTTTGGAGATGCGGAGCTGATTGTCCAGCAGGTCAAAAATGTTTATCAAGCCAAGCATCCTCATCTCAGGAATTACAGGAACGAGGTATGGGACCTTGTTAATAAATTTTTCTTGGATTTTAACATTTCCTACATTCCAAGGGAAGAAAATGCCCCAGCCGACTTTTTATCTTTCACAACTAGTTTGCTTGAAGTTCCTGCGCTGCCCACTATCGGGTCCGATGTTGAGATAAAATATAGGCCCGCTGTACCAGACAACGTCAAACACTAGAAAGTGTTTGAAGATGATCAGGAAATCGAGAAATTTCTCTAGTCCATTGATGACTTTTCTACATTGCACATAGATGAGAATCCTGACATGGAAGGTGACCATCACCCTGGGGAGATTTTAAATAGAATTGTTGATCACCAAATTATTCAACTACCAAGCAATTACATTCCCAGGGGACTTGTCCCATTAGAAAGATGTTCGATGGAAATGATGTGGCAGTGAAGGTTAAAGTTTTAGGTGATGATGATGACATAGCTGAGTGCAACATAGGCACACCGGAGGATCCCAAGTTTGTCAGGTTGTCAAAGAGTTTGACTGAGGAGCAGAGGGCCGAATATACTAAGTTGTTAAAGGAGTTTTCTGATGTGTTCGCATGGACCTACGAAGACCTCAAGACGTATGACACATTAGTCATTGAGCACAAGATCCCACTAAAAGAGGAGGCTAAGCCATTCAAGCAGAAGCTGAGACAGATAAATCCCATGCTGCTACCTGTTATGGAGAAAGAGGTAAAGAAGTTGTTGGATGCCCAGATCATTGTCCCCTTGAGGTATTCTGAGTGGGTGTCCAATTTGGTTCTGGTGAGAAAGAAAAGTGGGGAAATCAGACTCTGCATTGATTTCAGGAACCTGAATAGAAGCTCCGGGAAGGACAACTACCCCCTGCCCAACATGGAACACATACTTCAAAGGGTAACCAGTGCATCTAGAATATCCATGATTGATGGTTTCTCTGGATACAATCAGATATCATTCATGCCTGAGGACAGAGAAAAAATAGCTTTCACCACTCCATGGGGCACATTCATGTATGCCAAAATGCCTTTCAGATTGATGAATGCAGGAGAAACTTTTCAGCGAGCCATGGATATAGCCTTCATCGGGGAGAAAGATACGTTTGTGGTGATTTACCTAGATGACATAACAGTCTTCTCCAGGACTGATAAAGAGCACCGCTACCACTTGAAGAAGGTTTTCCATAAGTGTCGGAGGTTTGGCCTTTCCTTGAATCCCAAGAAATCATTATTTTCTATGCAAGAAGGGAAGTTGTTAGGCCATATAGTGTCAGCAGAGGGAGTGAGGATTGATCCTGATCAGGTAAAAGAACTTCAGACCCTGCCACTTCCAAGATCTAAGAAGGAAGTTCAGGATTTTTTGGGGAGGATAATTTTTCTGAGGAGATTTGTCCCAAATTTTGCTAAGTTGGTGAAACACATCACAGCCATGCTCAGGAAGGGGAATGATGTGAAATGGACCTCTGAACCCTGGGAATATTTTGTCCAAATAAAGAAGGTGTTTACTGAGGCACCTGTGCTAATCAGTCCCAATTATTCCAAAGATTTTCTGATATTTTCTTTTTCTTCCTGTGATACAGTAGTGGTAGTTTTGTTGCAGAAAAATGATCAAGGGCGAGAACAACCTATTTCTTTCTACAACAAGGCATTGAGAGACGTAGAACTCTGATACGAGATCATGGAGAAGCAGGCCTATGCCCTGGTGAAGGCTCTTAAAGCTTTCAGAGTCTATGTATTGCACTCAAAAATAACCGCATATGTCCCTTCAACCTCTGTGAAGGACATTCTTATACAGCCTGAAATAGACGGAAGAAGAGGTAAATGGATCACCAAGATCCTGGAATTTGACCTAGAGATTAAGCCCACCAAGTTGATAAAGGGGCAAGGTCTGGCCAAGCTACTTGGTGAATCTAATTGCAAGGCTTTGGGGATTAACTTCATCAATGAGCAAGCCAAGTCATCCAGCAGAAATTCTCAGACCATCATACCACTAGCATCATGTCCCTGATACAGGGATATCTTGTACTTTCTGCAAGAATTAAAGCCCCCTGATGGATTGGGAAAGAGTAGGGCTAGAGATTTAAAGATCAAAGGGATCAGATATTGCCTCATTGACCAAAATTTGTACTAGAAAGACCCTCTAGGGGTATTATTAAGGTGCCTGGACCCACAGCAGGCCCAGAAAGTTATGTTCAATTTCCATAGAAGTCTCTGTGGAGGTCATCATTTTTGGAAGACCACAGCTCACAAGATCCTCCGAGCTGGGTATTACTAGCCCACCTTATTTCCTGATGTCTGCAAGGAAATCAGAGCTTGCATCAAATGCCAGAAGTTCTTAGGAAAGCAGCAGCTCAAATCTCTGCCATTAAAGCCTGTAGTAGTTTCAGCACCCTTTCAGCAGTGGGGGTTGGACTTTATCGGAGAAATTCATCATCCCTCGAGTGGCCAACACACATGAATTCTGACTGCAACCGACTACTTCACCAAATGGATAGAATTTTTCCCTACCAGAAGCACTTCTCACAAAACGATTATCATCTTTCTGGAAGATATTATATCCAGATTCGGTTGCCCCAGCAGAATCGTCACTGATAATGCCTCTTCCTTTTGGTCTTAGCCTCTGGTCAAATTCTGTGAACAGTTCCAGATCGCACTGATTCACTCCACTCCCTACTATCCTCAAGGAAACGGACTAGCAGAGTCCTTCAATAAAAGCCTAATCAATCTCATCAAGAAGCTACTGGAGGACAATAAAAGGGCCTAGGACTCAAAGCTCAAATTTGCTCTTTGGGCTGATCGGGTGACGACCAAGAAATCTCTAGGTATCTCACCTTTCCAACTGGTTTATGGAATAGAGGCCGTTTTCCCCACTCAGCTCGCCTTATCTGCGACAAAATTCCTCCAGGACCTTGAAGAAGAACCTAACCATGTGCTCAGAAGGATTCATTAGATGGTGGAAGTGCAGCAGATCAAAGAACAGGTCATGGACAGAGCCTACCATCATCAGCAGAAGATCAAGCATGCTTTTGACAAGAAGAGCAAAAAGAAAGAATTCGAGCAGGGTGACCTGGTGTTCAAATGGGATGCACCGAGGCAAGAAAGGGGAAAACACAGTAAATTTGATGTCCTCTGGTTTGGGCCTTTCAAGATCCTTGAAGTATTTGAAAACAATACTTACAGGTTGCAGGATCTAGAAGGCAAAGAAGTTTTTAGCATCCCAGTAAATCAACATTTCCTAAAAAAATGTTTTTTGTGAGCCACAGTCGGCTCTTTTTGTTTTGTTTTTTAAATATTGTTTTGTTTTTGTTTTCGGCCTAATAAATGACTCCATAGCCCAATAGCAAAGGCACTGAATCTGCAAAAGTGTTCTTAGAGAATCACAGGGACGACTCTATCCCCCATGGAGCCAAATGTTAGCGATATTTCTTGCGGGGGGGCTAGAATGCAAAAGAATGGGTTAAAAACCCACTTGTCCTAAGTTTTGGATGATAATGCACCCATGGTAAGTAACGAGCAATTCTGAGCGGCAGTGATTCGTGTGCCCGGATCAACGACGCGTATGGGATTTCGGACCCCCTCGCCTTTCTACCTTTAAGAGGGGGGGGGTCCGAAATTAGATGCACAGCTTTCCAACAGCCAAGATCAGCGCACTCAGATCAATGGCGCTTGGACAATCTCTTCCTTCTCAGTTGCTCTATGTTTAGCCAGGTGGGCCTCCTTCCTGTCATGTCAGCTTTTAGACCATCCTCCCACTGGCCACCTATGCTCCTTCTAGCCATGCGATGAGGCCTGCGCCCTTCTTCCCTCTCCTCATCTTCCGACATCTGTCGCTTCCCCTCTCTCTTGGTCCACATGGTCCCTTTCATAACTCACCCTCCATCCATCGCCTGCCATGTGTCCCACCTCTTTCCACGACAGTCTCCTACCATAAGTGCACCCATTATGCCTTGTCCTGCTCCTTCCACTTATCGTCTTCTGCCACATGTCTCCCCCGCCACCTCTCTTACACCTCATCTCTTCTTTCTTTCCCCTCGCAGTTCTGGCCCCATCACTCTGTTCCCATGCCCCATCTTTCGCGCTGGCCTAGAATCGGGGGCACATCTCTCCAACGGTCCAGATCAGCACACCTAGATCAATGGTGATAAAGGCGATTCCAGACCCCCCCTTCCTTTCTACCTTTAAACGGAGGGGGGGGGGTCCGAAATTGGATGCGCAGCTTTCCAATGGCCAAGATCAGCATGCTCGGATCAACAGCGCTTGGACAGTCTCATCCTTCTCAGGTGCTTTGTGTTTAGCCAGGTGGGCCTCCTTCCTGTCATGTCAGCTTGTAGACCATCCTCCCACTGGCCACCTATGCTCCTCCTGGCCATGCGATGAGGCTCACGCCCTTCTTCCCTCTCCTCATCTTCCAACATCTATCGCTTCCCCTCTCTCTTGGTCCACATGGTCCCTTTCCTAACTCACCCTCCATCCATCGCCTGCCATGTGTCCCACCTCTTTCCACGACAGTCTCCTACCACAAGTGCACCCATTATGCCTTGTCCTGCTCCTTCCACTTATCATCTTCCACCACATGTCTCCCCCGCCACCTCTCTTACACCTCATCTCTTCTTTCTTTCCCCTCGCAGTTCTAGCCCCATCACTCCATTCCCATGCCCCATCTTCCGTGCTGGCCCCCATGCCTATTCTTAAGGCCAGTCAGTTATTCCAGGTGGCAGCGCGGGAGGCCCTCCACGCCCCAAAG
>JASDQU010105501.1:98495-130515 GCA_032191745.1 Picea mariana | reverse complement strand
TGCAAGTCTTCCCCCTACTCACCCTTTATTGCAACTCACTGTTTGAAGTTTATCAAGACCTCACTCGTCCATGCATACCTGGCCTAGTTTCTGAGTTGAGACGATATTGTTCAGAGTTTTCCTCCATTTGATCACCGCTTTAAAACAAATCATGACATTAAACTGATGGGTGTCAAGCTCCGCTCCTGCAAGCAATCCAGGAGTGACTTCTGATGCTAACACCCAGATATTACTAGATTACTCTATTCAGGAGAATGCAGAACCTAAGACAGAAGCTGATGACAGTGAAAGAATACATTGAAGAATTCTACAAGATGAACATTAGGGCAGGTCATCGGGAAAGCAGTGATGAAAAGGTTGCCAGATACATGAATGGCCTGAGATACGACATCTAGGATGAGATGAGAATGGTAACCATCCAAACAGTGGAAGATGCTTATCAGATAGCTCTAAAGGCTGAAGAGAAGCTGGGCCAAAAACAGAGTCAGAGGAGCCGAGGCAGAAGTCAACCCAAAGGCAAATCAGTTGCCCAGGATAAATATCAAAAGCCCAAGGAGGACTAGAAGAAACCTCATACTTGAACTGAGAGAGGTGGAAGCTCACAGCGAGGGAAATATGCCAAATAGAGAGGACAACATACTGAGCAGAGAGAATATTATGTTGATAATAATATTTTTCCTCGTACTAGAGGTAGAGGAAGAGGAAGAGGTGGAGTAATAACATGCTTCACATGTGGGAATAATGGGCACAAGTCTTATGAGTGTCCATATGGAAAGAAGGAGAGTGGAGAAACTCACATTGCCGAAGCACAAAGGTGAGATGTTGAGACAGAAGATGCTGAAGGAGGAAGATCGTTGATGATGCAAAAGGCTTTTTTGACACCAGAGAAGGAAGTGGAGACTTTAGTACAAAGAAACAGAATTTTCTAAACTACTTTCAAGACCAAGGACAGGGTATGCAAGGTCATTGTGGATAGTGGTAGCATAGATAATATCGTTTCTACAGAGATGGTAGAAAAGCTGG
Source organism: Picea mariana (assembly GCA_032191745.1). Classification (NCBI taxonomy): domain Eukaryota; kingdom Viridiplantae; phylum Streptophyta; class Pinopsida; order Pinales; family Pinaceae; genus Picea; species Picea mariana. Next base: position 129,492 of record JASDQU010105501.1, on the reverse strand, counting down.
AGCTGGAGACAATTGATCATCCAAGCCCATACAGAGTTTCGTGGCTACAAAAAGGACATCAGGTAACTGTCACTAAACAATGTTTAGTTGAATTTAGGATAGGAGGATATAATGATAAGATACTCTGTGATGTTATTCCCATGGATGTTTGTCACTTATTTCTGGGTAGACCATGGCAATATGACAGGAATGTGATTCATGATAGGAGAATGAACACATACACCCTAGAGAAGAAAGGGAGGACTCACATGTTGCTTCCAATTAAGGACAAGGAGGTGAAACCGGAAGTAAGAAACATTGTACTTCTCATTAGTGGGAAGGAACTTCTTACCGAGATTAAGAAGAAGGAAGATTCACAATTTATTGTGGTCAAGAAACCGAGGATTGTTTTGACCAGCACAAGAGCGGATGATTTACCAGAAGAGGTTCAAGAACTATTGGAAGAGTTCACTGATATAGTAGTGGATGAATTACCTCGTTCGTTGCCACCAATTACAAGTGTGAGTCATCATATTGATATCATACCAGGAGCCAGTTTTCCAAACAAATCCATGTACATATTGACACCACAAGAGAATGAAGAGGTCAAAAGACAAGTCCAGGATTTGTTGGACAAAGGATTGGTTAGGGAAAGCTTGAGTCCGTGTGTTGTTCCGACAGTACTGAGTCCGAAGAAAGACGGAGGCTATAGGATGTGTACTGACTCTAGGCTGATCAACAAGATAACCATCAGCTACAGATTTCCATTGCCAAGGATGGATGATCTGATGGATTTATTGAGTGGAGAAAAATTCTTTTCAAAAATTGATTTAAAAAGCGTTTATCATCAAATCCGCATGAGAGAAGGTGATGAGTGGAAGACAACATTCAAAACAAACGAAGGGTTGTATGAATGGCTTGTTATGTTGTTTGGCTTAACAAATGCGCCGAGTACCTTCATGAGGTTGATGAACGAAGTCCTGAGGGAGTTCATCGGAAAATTTGTCATTGTGTATTTAGATGACATACTGATTTTCAGTAAAACAATGGTAGAGCATCTGAAACATTTGTCTACAGTGATGAAAAGGTTATAGCAGGAGAAGCTGTTGATAAACATAAAGAAATCCTCATTCATGAAGATAGAATTTGTTTACTTGGGATTTGTTATTTCTGTAGATGATTTGAGGATGGACCCAGATAAGGTGGAGGTAATCAAAAATTGGCCATCACCGAAGAATATCTTTGAGGTGAGAAGTTTTCACGGATTGACTAGTGTCTACCAAAAATTCATTAGGAATTTCAATGGAATTAGTGCACCGATGATGGACACAATGAATAAAAGACACAAATATTTTCACTAGATAGAAGAGGCTGAAAAGAGTTTTAATCTGTTGAAGAGGAAAATCACGAAACAACCAATTCTGGTGTTGTCGTATTTCCAAAAGACATTTCAAGTGAAATGCGATGCAAGTGGGTTTGCAATAGGGGCATTCTTGAGTCAAGAGGACAGGCCAATGGCATACTTCAGTGAGAATTTGAATGAAGCAAAAGTGAAATACTCCAGTTATGACAAGGAGTTTTATGCTATCATTCAGGCATTGAAGAAATGGAGACATTACTTGATCCCGAAAGAGTTTGTCTTATACAGTGACAATCATGCATTGTAGATTGTGACTCAATAGGAAAAGTTGAATCAGAGACATGTCAAATGGGTTGAATATATGCATAATTTTACCTTTGTGATTAAACATATTTCTGGTACTGCTAATAAAGTTGTTGATGCTTTGAGCAAGAAGTGTTTTCTATTGCAGGAGTTTAGAGCCAAAACGATGGGTTTTGATGATCTTAGGGACATGTACAGAGATGATCCGGATTTTAAAGAAGCGTATGAAGCAGCTGAGAATCCAATTCTCAGAGATAGAAGCCAATGGGTAGAATACATGATCCATGAAGGATTATTGTTTAAAGGTAATTAGCTGTGTATTCCGAAATGCTCCATGAGGGAGAATTTGATGAAGGAGAAACACAGTGGAGGATTGGTCGGGCACTTTGGTCATGACAAGACATTTGAAAAATTGAATGTGTCATATTTTTGGCCAGGAATGCGAGCAGACGTCAAGAGATTCATGAACATATGCAGAATTTGCCAGCATTCGAAGGGAAGAAGACAAAATGCGGGGTTTTATCAACCATTGCCCATACCTGAGAGGCCATGGGATGCAATCAACATGGATTTCATATTGGGGTTGCCAAGAATGCAAAGAGGATTTGACTCAATATTTGTGGTGGTGGATAGATTTTCCAAGATGGCACACTTCATTCCATGTCAGAAGACCAATGACGCAACTCACATTGTGAACCTATTTTTCAAAGAAGTCATTCAACTTCACGGCTTACGAAGGAGCATAGTTTCGGATCGAGACACCAAGTTTGTAGGACACTTTTGGAGGATCTTATGGAAGAAGATGGGAAATAACTTGTCATTTAGTTTGGCTTATCATCCTCAGATGGATGGACAGATAGAAGTGGTGAACAGAAGTCTGGGAGACTTGCTGAGAAGCCTGGTGATAGAACACCACAGCTAGTGGGACAACATATTACCACAGGTAGAGTTTTCTTATAACGACTCGGTTAACAGAAGCACAGGGAAAATTCCATTTCGGATTGTCTATGGCATGCAGCTGAGAGGAATTTTTGAGTTTAGAGATTCAGAATAGAATGCAACTAGGAGCGCTAGTGCAAAATATTTTGTAGAGGTGATGAAACAACTTCACAGCCAGGTGAAGGAGCGACTGCAAAGTTTGAACTAGGAATATAAACGAAGAGAATATCAACACAAGAGACAACTTCAATTTGAGGTTGGTGATTTGATTCTGGCACATTTGAGAAAGGAAAGGTTCCCGAGAGGAACATATAATAAACTAAAGATGAAGAAAATTGGACCATGTAAGGTATTAAGGAAATTTGGGGCAAATGCTTATGAGATTGAATTACCCGAGGGGATCGGAATTTATCCAATATTCAATATCTCAGATTTGTACCCATATAAACCTGAGGAAGTAGGGATAGAAAATCAACAGCTGGTGATCTAGTGGACAAAGTAGATGCTAGTTGCAGTTAAGCTGTAGATGGAGCGCATACTGGATAAAAGAGTGAGCAAGAAGACTAGGCGGAAGAAATACTTTGATTATTTGGTCAAATGGAAGGACCATCCAGTTGAAGATGCCAGCTGGGAGAATGAAGAAAAGATCCAGAGGCATGGACAAACAGTGCATGAGCTCATGGACAGGAGCCCATGAAAATTTTCAAGCGAGGGAGTATGATGCAGGAGCATCTCAAGCGAGCCAGCGCGGGGGCAAAAGACAGCTGGACAAGCACCCAACACAAATTTTGAAGTTCTCTTGAAGTTATTACGCAATCTTAAATGAGATAATTAAGAAGGAGCGAACCTGTAAAATGTAATCAGACCTTGAGCGATCCGCTCTCGTCCTTAGTAGGTAGAAGTCATTTATGGTAGTTAATGTAAGTAGATAGAATTCAATTCTAGATTAGACAGTTTTAGAGCGCAAGTGGGAAATAGTATGTAGACACCCTCATTGTGTATTGTAACATGATTATGAAGAGCATAGAAGAAAAAGAGCAGAGAGCTGTGTGAAGACCCCATGTACAGAGATTTGAATTAATAGAGAAAGATTTGATTCAAATTCATGGCGTCGTGTTTGTTCTTTGTGTATGTATATTGAATGTTATGCTCATGGTTATTTTACTCTTTCTATTGTACATTTTATTTTATGCTATGTATGAATGATTTCTTGTTGAATGTTTGAAATATGAGAGAGGGAGAGTAAGGGAAATGAGTTTCAATTGTTTCTCTATCTGAGTCGGAGTTCCTGCAAGGACTACATTCGAATTGTCTGCAAGGAGTGCGTCGACAAAGGGTTCAGAGGGTTGTCTTTGAAATCTCAAACTAGATAGCTTTTTTCTCATTCACTCAAAAGTGTAGTTAGGCACAGGAGCCGTGCAAGGAGTGCGCAGGCTGAGTGAAGTCTCAGGGTTGTGAACCTGAGCGAAGTATTGAGGGACTGCTGCTACAGGTGTGCACAGAGTCGAAGGAATTCAACACTTGAATGTGTTTGAAGATCTGTCACAAGGAGTGCGAGAAGAAGTTTTCTAAAAGATTTGAAGTCGTGAGAAAGTTCAGAAGGATTTGAAGCCTTCAAAGTCATTGAAGGAAGGCAAAGAGGCCAAGCACCTTGAAATTTTGAAGGGAGGCGTAGCGACGTCGAACCGTAGGAGGACAAGTTCTCAAGGGAAGAGACGGACGGTCAAAATTTTCTATGGAGAATCCACGAAGTCCCATGAGCCGTTAGATTTTACGGAGGAGCAGGGAAGTTACAACGAGTGATTCGAAAGGTTCTAAGCTTAGGAGGAGTAGGACCGTAGATCCAAGCCACAAGGGCCAGTGGATTTGCAAGCGGATTCCTATTTCGGGATTTTGTAGGTGGAAGTCCCATAAAATTTGCAATGGGAATCACAATATCACGAAACGTGAAGTCTCAAATGCTAAAAGGATGGTGTGGGGCCAGAGGAGTCAATGAGGCAGACAGGTGGCGCACTATCGACGTAGAAGTCAACTCCGTTGACCATTTTGGAGTTTCGCGAGTCGAAGTTCCAAAAGCCTTGCATCAGGACTCGCGAACTCGCGAAGTGCAAAGTACCAAAATGGAAAGGAGTATAGTTGTGGGGCCAGCACTGAGAAGCATGTTAGAGTTTGACACTTTAGGATTTTGGGGAATATAGCATCGAGATTTTGGGATTCGTGGAGCAAAGTTGCATGTCATCGCAACCACCGAACTCACGAAAACTGAAAGCCGGAGTTGACTGTTTCGGAAGGTTGGGATTCGGGGATCATAGTGAGCAGGCGCTTGACCACAGGATTTGCAATATCATGAAGTCTAGTTCCCCGAAACGTGAGGGAGTAATCTCATGAGGTTTCACTGTGGGTGCAGATTTCCCGAAAGAAAAATAGAAGGGTGTTTTAGAGTTCTCGGGCCAAGGGGAGAAGAACGATCCTATGTACGTGGACTTCCTGACCCATGGGTTGAGGAGGGTTGTGTCATCACAAAATAGTAGAGAAAATAATAGTAAGATCTTGCATGTGTTTCCTCAACAGATAGGATAATTTTCCATACAAAATTGTAGAGAAAAGGAGTGTAAGATATTGCATTGTTTCCTCAACACACAGGATGTTTTTCCATACAAAATCACAGAGAAACAAATGCTAATTTCATTGAGGTAAGAAGGGATGAAATCACAAGGTAATAAGATTGAAAGCACAGAGCCTTGCTCCTCAAAAAACACAGATAAAATCAAAGAAAAATCATTGGGAAACAGTGTGAAGGTGTAGATCCTTGATACTAAAAAACAACACAACGAATATTGAAGGTAAATGAACACCAGGGGGCTCGTAAGGCTAGAAAAAATGTATACATTTAAACCCAAAGGGTTTTCTAATAGAAACACATGGTAGAAGCAACAAGAACATGGATATGTTTTTCAGACAAAAAGGATAGAGGTTTCATAGTAAAAATCGCAAGCATAACAAGAGTCTCATACAAACTAAGCCTCAATAGATAATAGGAAAAAAAAAATTTAGATCACTCCTAGTGATCTATATGTCAATTTATACTTCAATAAGAAACTGCAGATATTAAGGTTACAATATACAATCATTATATTAGCAAGAACGCATGAGTTTTATAAACATTCATACCCAGACTCCATTAACATCAATATTCAAATCTAGAAGAGTACATTGATTTTTGTTAACACATAAATAATTAAATATACAGTATCGTCACTGGAAAATAGTGGTAATGGAGTTGTGTGTTTTTCTGGCAACCAATGCATGTCCTTTACAAAATTTGACCTTGTTAATACGCCTTCACCTCCTTGCTAATCATTGAAAGTTCACCAGTACCTCCCAACCAACGCTATGGGTACTCTTCTTCCCCCTGAGCCCCCCGAGCTGCAAATCGTCCACACACATACAATCGTAATCCTCTAGCTCACACCTCGCCTCACAAGGTAGATCCACCACTCTCTCCCTCAACATGGGTATCCCAACTCTCATAAGTAAAACCAAACATAATTTTTGTAGCATAACCTTACTCATAACCAATGTCCTCCTTACCTCCTCTCATCCATTTGTTTTATAGAATTTTCTAAATGATACCTTTCCATTTGTAGATTTAATTAATATTTTTTTTTTAAATTAATTAGGAAATATTTCTCCTATACACTTGTCACCCATTCCCTTAGTTGCACAAGTAAATATACAATTTAATTTAATTAAAAGTCAATTTCCCTCACCCATCCTAAAATCGCTCCTAAAATCACTCCTAGTTATCCCTTTATTCCCTTTATTTCCAATTAATGACTGATGCCCTTCTAAAATGAAGTTATTTCACAATTTAATTTAATGAAAAGTCAATTTCCCTCACCCATCCTAAAATAACTCCTAGTTGTCCCTTTATTCCCTTTATTTCCAATTAATGACTAATGCCCTTCTAAAATGAAGTTGAGTTAAAATAGGAAACATCTCCTAGTTAGACAATTTTTAACTAGACTCTAGATTCCTTTCTATGCGTACCCTTTCCATTAGATTTATTTCAATTTTACCTTAAATTCCAATTTGGTAATTACTTGCAAAATGTGTATTAAATCACTCTTTAGATTTATTTTATTTTCATTGATTTATTAAATTGATTAATTTCATCCCCTCATTATTTAATTTATAAAAGTAGTTTTTTGTCGTCTCATTAACTTAGACTTAGGATTAGTTCAATTTTTATTTTCAAAAGCTTAGACCATTAGTGATTATGATTAACAAATTCAGTCCTTGATTAGTTAATTAATCAATTAATTAATTCAGTAGAGCTCAAGATTTTACAAGGTTTAACATTCACTCAAAGTTTTCTAGGCCACCTAGATTCATTGACTCACCTTTTTTAAATACCGCGATGTGCCCTTTAAGATGCAGTTTGTGCTATAAGGGTGCCACTCACCTTTGATTCAAATTTTAATTACGCGATCTACCCTTCAAGAAGCACTCTGTGCTCCAAGGGTGCCACTCACCTTTGACTAGTTTTTGTAGTTGTCCAACCCTTGGAGTCAATACTCCATTCAGGAGACCTTGTGAGAGACTAAGGGATTCTAAGGAATAAGGACCCTGCCTTATTGTGTGCCCTTTAGAATCTTCGTGACCAACTGCCTTAGTCTTCCCTCATGACATTGTGGATCTCTCGAACTAGGTATTTGTTAACCTACAATTTGATCCATGGAGGGAGTGCTAGTAGGCTATGACAAGGATGCTTCCACACCTCTCCCTCAATATCAGGTCGATGTGCATGGTCCCTTTACTCCTTATGTGAGTCAAATTAAAAATAAATCGTCAGCTTGCATCCATCAATGAAGCGTTTTCAATGATCCATAAAGAACATCATAATATACCCGATCATATGTCACATATGCATAAATGAAATACTCAAACCAATAAAATCCACTCCTTGACTCAATCCGAAGTCCAAGGAGGTCCATTGATTCCACCGACATCCTTAATCTGTCAAATGTCCTGCACACTCAAGGGAAAATTGTCAATAGCATATGCCAATACATAGATATCAAATAACATAACATCGTAATCCATCAACATCATCATAAGAATCCATAAGTGAAATAAACAACCATATACTAAAATTGGATCACTTGCATGCAAGTTTCCTCAAAGAATAAGTCAATAAAATGTGCTCACAAGAGTGGGATGTTACAAAATAATCTAGCAAAAGTAAATATTAGATAAAAGAAATAGATGAAGAACTACACCAAATAGAGAAGAACCAAACTTGGGATTTAGTTCCAAGACCCAAGTACAAGAATGTGGTAGGAACTAAGTGGATACTCAAGAACAAACTCAATGAAAATGGGTAGATCATAAATAAAAAATCCAGAATATTATGCAATAGATATGCCCAAGTGGAAGTTATTGATTTTGAAGAGACTTTTCTCCAGTAGAAAGAATTGAGGCCATCAGAATGTCCTTGGTATTTGCATGCTTCAGAAATTTCAAAATATATTAGATGGGTGTCAAGTCAACATTCCTTAATGGAACAATAGAAGACTAATTCTATTTTGAGAAACCAAAATGATTCATGTTAACATAAAATTAGGACTATATGTGCAAGATAAAAAAGACCCTGTATGGTCTTAAATAAGCCCCCAAAACATGGTTCTCAAGTCTTGATCAGTACCTTCAAAAACAAGGATATAAGAGAGGAACTAGTGAAAACAACTTATACATCAAAATTCAAGATAATAACATGATTATTGTCGTGGTATATGTATATGACATCATATTTGGAAGTAATTTTACTATACTAAGAAGAAATTTTGCAACCAAAATGCAAGAAGAATTTGAAATGTCTATGCTAGGAGAATTGTCCTTTTTCTTATGTTTACAAGTAACTCAAACAGAAAAAGGAATATTCATTTCCCAAGCCAAATATATCAAGGAAATGCTAAAGAAATTCCAAATGGAAGAAAATAAACCTATGAGTACTCCCATGGTCACTGGATGTAAACTAAACTTAGAAGATGACTCACCAAAAGTGGAGTAGACTATGTAAAAATCAATGGTTAGAAGTCATCTCTATTCAAAAACAACAAGACCTAAAGTCATGCAGGTTGTAGGACTCATGGGGATATTTCAATATGCACCTAAATAAACTAACTTAAAAGGAGTAATGAGGATATTAAGATATCTTAAAGGCACCTCAAAACTTGGATTATAGTATCCAAAAGATAAACATTTCACTCTAACTGCATACATTGATGCAGATTGGGCTGGTAGTATAAATGATAGGAAAAGAACCAGTGGAGGAGATTTTTTTCTAGGAGAATGCCCGATAGCATGGCTAAGTAAGAAATAAACATCCACATCACTTTATATAGGAGAGGAATAATATATTGTTGGTCCATCTTGTTTCACGCAAGTTCTTTGGATGAAGCAAACATTAGATGATTTACAAGTAAGATAGGATCATCCCATTACTATTAACTTTGATAACACTACTGCCACAAATATCTCTAAAAATCATGGAATGCATTCTAAAACCAAACACATCGAAATAAAGTATCGCTTCTTAAGAGATCTAGTTACTCAAAAAGTGGTGAAATTAGAATATGTAGACAGAGAAGAACAAATAGCAGACATCTTTAGAAAACCTCTACCAAGAAGCACCTTTGAAAATCTTAGGCATAAATTAGGAGTAATTTTCATACCTCATTAAAACTACAATTTTTTCATCAGAAGAAAGAAACACATGGACACAGGGAACATCGCCTCAGAGGGACCATCACCTAAGGGGGAGCACAAAAATATCTCTTCTTTCATTGCTGTAAAAGGGGGAGGATAAGCAGTAAAAACCCGATTAAAAATATAGAGTTTTACTTTGTTTCTATCAATGCCAAAGGGGGATAATGTTGGACCTAGTATTATGGGGTTGGAATTGATGACAAATAGGACCGTTATGGTTAATGTTGGGCATGCATTTGGTATTGAAATTGATACAAAAATAATCAAGTAGATGTTAATAAGTCTGGTATAAAACTCTCAGCAAGAAAAGTCTCTACCAATCAATCCTTAAGTCATGTTGGAAACAATTGGCTCAACCAGTCAAACCCTAAGTCAAGTCAAAAAAATTGAATGGGTTAAGAAAACTATCTAAATTAAAGGATAAAAGATCAAAGTTGATTGTTTCAATAAAATGCAGTAGATATCAAGAATTCTGGTAAAAACATCTTAGTAAGAAGTTGAAGTTGAAGAAGTTGAAAAAGTTGAATGTTGAGGTCAAAAAAATTGGTGGTCGAAATCGAAGAGGTCGAAGAAGTAGGAGGTCAAAGTCAGATAACTAGAATAATTCAAAGGTTGAAGTCAAATAAGTAGAATAATTTGAAGATTGAATTCGAAGTTGAAACCGAAGCAAGTCAGAATGACCAAAGTCGAATTAGACAAGTTGGTTTTCTTCTAAGACGAGTCAGCCCAAGAAAGAAGTAACCTAAAGTTCGAAGTCAAAGAAAACTTAAATTTTGAAATACAAGTCGGGTCGAGGTTGAAGAAATTTGGGTGGAACAGAATCAAAATACTCAAGCCAAAATTTCTACTAAGTTGAGTCAACCAAAAATATGTTTGTTGGTCGAATGAGAAAGAAAATACAAAAAAGGTTGAAGAGCAAGTCAAATATTTAAGGACTAGCAACTGAGAGGGAACTAATTTCATTATCCACCATCAAGTAAAATGTTTACAAGTTGAGTTTAAATAGTCACCAACAAAGGAGATATGTGGAGGTCGATTTAGATATTCATGAAAAGGTAAAATGTATGGAAGTCGATTCGTCATCCAATGACGAAAGGAAAAGCTAGGAAATTTTCTTTTAAAGAACCATCTGTACTGAGAAGCCCACACTTTTTTTGGGGAAACTTTTGTTATGTCGCCTAATTGGGAATGTTCTACACAAAACCCATGTCGTAGAATTGTAAAATTCATTTCCATAACTCTAGAATGATTGAAATAAATTAATGTCTAATTTTGTGTATGAAAATCAATTAATGAAATCACAATTTTTGTTAATTAAATGAAGGGGTGCAATGTGTCATTACTAAAAGACAAAATGGCTCAACCTTATACCTTTTGGAAAGTATATAATAAGACAAATAAGGTGAAAGGAAAGTGTCTTTGTGGTCTACATCAGAAGATCAGAAACAAATACAACATCCAAGGAAGAAATTGGAAGATACTTGTGAAGTGAGGATGGAAGGGTGGAACAAGGAAGGACTATTGGCCTTTACTAATTAAATTTTGAAGACAAGAAGTTGATGATTCCTAGGGTTGGTACCCTAAACAAGGGAGTTGGTGCTTCCTAGGGTTGGTGCCCTAAAACAAGGGAGTTGGTTCTTCATAGGGTTGGTTCCCTAAAACAAGAGAGTGAGTGCTTCTTAGATTTGGTTCCCTAAAACAAGGGAGTTGGTGCTTCCTAGGGTTGAGGTCCTCAACAAGGAGGTTGGTGTATCCCAATCATTATTTTAACTTGTATTAATGTATTGATTTTATATTCAATTTTATTGTTGTTGATCAATTGTTGTTAATAAGTTTAAATTAATTAAAGTTTAAATAATTAACCAATACTAATTCAAACCCCCCCCTCTCAATATTGACCAAGTTTCAAACAATTAGTATTAGAGAAATAACAACCTTACAAGTTAAAATATGCATTTGAAAAGGGTGTAAACTACTTGTTGTACACATAAATTATAATGAACAAGAGGAAAGTAGTAATGAGATAGATAACTTTCCAGTATTGTAGGAATTTCATGATGTATTCCAAGATATTTCTGGACTACCTCCTAAGAGAGATATAGATTTCTCCATAGACTTAATACCTGGAGTAGATCCTAGTTCAAAAGATCCTTATAGGATGAATATCCTATAGTTAAATGAACTAAAAAGTCAATTGCAAGAATTGATAGATAAGGAAGATATCTGACCAAGTGTGTCTCCATGGGGAGCACCAATGCTTTTTGTTAGAAATAAAGATGGAACAATACGTCTCTATATTTATTATATACAACTTAATAAAATGACTATTAAAAATAGATAGCCATTACCTTGTATCGATGATCTATTTGATCAAGTATGGGGAACTAAAATATTTTTTAAGATTGACTTACGTTTTGGTTATCATCAAGTTAGGATAAATGATGAATATATTTATTAAACAACATTTATAACAAGGTACATACATTATGAATTTATTGTAATACCTTTTCGGCTGACTAATTCCCCAGCCTCATTCATGTGCTTGATGAACAATATTTTGGGAAAATGTTTAGATAAATTTGTGATCATCTTTAGAGACGATATACTCATCTATTCAATGGATGAAAAGGAGCATGAAGAACATTTAACAACAGTATTGCAAATACTAAGAGAACATAAATTATATGCGAAACTAAGTAACTATGAGTTTTATAAAGATCAAATTCAATATTTGGGACATATAATTTCCAAGCATAGCTGTCGAGATGGACAAAATAAAGGCTATAATAAATTGGCATGAACCTAAGGATGTTTTGGACATAATATCCTTATTAGTATAACTGACTATTACCGGAAGTTTATAGAAGAATTTTCTAATATTTCATATCATATAACCTCATTACAAAATAAAGGAACCAATTTTATCTCGTCTGAGAAATGTCAAGAAAGTTTTAAAAAATTAAAACAACGCTTAATTGTAGCTCCTATATTAAAATTGGCGGACCTATATAAATACTTTTTAGTATGTACAGATGCATACCGCAAAGGAATTGGTTGAGTGTTAATGAAATAAAACCATGTAATAGCTTATGAATCTAGGAAATTAAAGAAACATGAAGAAAATTATGTAACACATGACTAGGAATTGTCTGCAATAATACATGCACTAAATATGTGGCGACATTATCTTGTAAGCCAAAAATTCTTACTGTTGACAAATGGCATTGCTCTAAAACATTTGTTTGATAAACAAAATTTAAATGCTCGCCAAGCAAGGTGGTTATACTTCTTAAGCAAGTATGACTTTGAGATAAAACACATTAAGGTAAAATAAAATAAAGTGACATATGCATTACGTAGACATGAGAACCTAATATATACAGTTACTAGAAGTAATTATGAAATAGATTTAGAAGAAAGGGTAAGGATAACAGTTGAAAAAGACCCAGAATATCAAAAGATTAAGTTAAACATTGTTGATAATTCAACAGGAATAGAAGAATCAGACTTTAGATTCTCAAAAAGTGCACTTATTGTAGGAACCTAAATTAATTAAGCCAAATAAAATTCATACAATTATAGATAAAATTTCTTTCCATGCATAAGTAATTCATTAATCATCATATAAACAACATAAATTAATTTATGAACAACAATATAATAAATTACATAACAAAATATAGATACATTACATAACAGAATATAGATACCTCTGGCTGATGCTGTTATACCAATATCTGGCTGTCCTTTCTGCTGCCTTGCCCAGCCTGTTGCTTTGACCAAACGCTGCCCAAACCGACTAACCACCCAGCCAACTAGGAGCAGCCTGTCTGACTCCCTAGCTCCAGGATACCATAAGGAATCCTGGCCCCCGTGCCCAAAACCCCCAACAACCCGGTTCCCCCTGCAATGGTTCACAAAAACCCCAAAAACCAAACACCCCAAAACCAGAAAAATATCCAACAACCAACATGCAGTCCTCTCCTCCCAATTTTTCATAACCCTCTCCCATCGAACTCTTCCCAGTCATATCTCCCCCCATTCACCGACTCCCTATCCTCCATTAATTACCTTATCCTCCCCTTTATTACCTTATCCCATTCCTTTATTACCTTATCTGATTCCTTTATTACCTTATCCTCCATTTAATGCTTCATTTCCCCCCCGCATACGTAAAGTCTTAAAATAAATAATTTAAAGTTACTAAGCCCCTTTAATTCATTAATCAAACCTTTAATGAGTCAATTAATTAATTAATCAATCCACAGATATAAACAATTAATTAATAAATAACTAATTAATTAACTTTATTAAGAAATAATAATTGTTTAACTAAAACATATTAGGATAGCTAATTATCTAATTAATTATACTTGATAAACCTTAATCAATCATTTAACTAGGGTTGTTACATACACCCACCCTTGAGGAAACTTCATCCCAAAGTTAAAGTATTCTATGATACAAGGGAAAAGAAACATGGTTCACACATTCATAACAATTAACTGACATTATTAGTAAGTAAGCCAAGAAACTCATACATACTAGTGTACATGTACAGGAAATGCATGTGTAGCTAGTACATACAAGTCTCGTGCATGTACTAATAATCAATAACTATCACCCTTATAGTAATTTATGTATGCATCCAATCCAATCAATAAGACTATTCTTTTATAAAAGACAATAAACCAATCAAATGTTTGCAAAATCTTTTAATTACAATTATCTAGTTCAACAATTTTATTTAGACAACTGTGGTTTAGTTACGTAATTATGAATATTCATATCTACACATTTTCTTTTTAGAAGGGAAAAACAATAAATTCCACCATCAGACAAATCTCCATACTTTCTCAACTATTTCTACTCATCCTTCCTCCCTAACTTACTTCCATATTCATTCATATCCTTCCTCCGCTGGACTATCTTGGAGCACCAACTATATTGACCTAATTCCAAATAGAACCCGTAAGCGAAAGTGTCACTATCTCGACCAAGCTTCCCCAGCAGGCAACTGACAATCATCATTACACGTCTAGGGGAGTGTGAGCTAACACCATCCTCCCATGACTTCAGGTTTCGAAGGATACACAGTGGGAAATGATTCCACCCCTCCTAATCATAACTAGGGTCCACACCCTACAATGGAATATACAGTGGCACCGTGTTGCTAGGAGTTTTGTCATCGTTTATTCGGTTTTGGGCAGTCTCATCACTTGAAATCCTGCACTGGTACACATATCATAGCAATGCATCCAAACCAATATACTTTCACATACAAATATTCTTACCATAATGTTTCTCGGCTAGTGGTCATGACATCCACTTTCATCATCATTATCCCTTGGCTATTTCTAGTCCATAACCTTTAGATTAATCTGTAACACAAACTCATACATTTATATGCATTATCATCATGTAATTGCATACAATCATCATTTCAATTCGGTATCCTTGTACCAACAACCTAACATCAAAGTTTTCAAGTTGGAAATAGATCTCATAATATCCCATAATTCAATTTCAACACCCATTCATAAAATTATCATTCACCAAATAGATTGCATCATATCCAACATCATTCTAACAACATTTAAACCTTCATAGGATTCACATTCACACAATATGTCGCATCATATACATCATCATCAATAACATTTAAACATTCATAAAATTTACATTCACATAGTAGATCGCATTATATCCATCATCATCAATAACATTTAAACATTCATAAAATTTACATTCTCACAATATATTGCATCATATCCATCATTATCCGAATATATTTAAACATTCATAAAGGTTCATACGTCTTAAAAGTTTAAGTGTATCATTTAATAGTTTCACTATGAGTAGAAAATAAAAGTGTAGGCCTTAGGTAATCCTGGTTGTCTAAGTCAAAAGGTGGTGTTACATACACCCCACCTCCAAGAAACATATTCTCGAGGTGGTCAAAAAAAGTGAGGGATAGTCTCATCGTAGTGTCTCGACGTCTTCCCAAGTAGCAGATCCTGGACTATACTTGTCCCACTGGAACTTAACTTGGTCAACTAGATTGTTCCTGAGTTGTTGAACTCTACGGTCCAATATGCGTAATGGTTCTACCATGAGATTGCCCATGTCTGATACATGCAATTCCTTCCAATTTAGTTTATGTGATTCATCAGCGACATAATGACGTAAAACAGATACATGAAAAATGTTATGAGTTTATGCAAGTGGGATGGAAGTACGAGACAATAGGCAATGGGTCCAATTTTCTCTTGGATTTTGAATGGTCCTATAAATCGAGGTGACAACTTTGTCCCCTTTCCGAACCGTATGGTACTCTTATTAGGCCTGATATGAATGAAAACCTAGTCTCCCACTTTATAACTTCGGTCCGTCCTGTGTGCATCAGCATAAATTTTCTGCCTATCCTATGCTTCGTTTAGTCTCTGCCTAATCTAAATCACATGTTCCTCCATATTTTGAATCAATTCTATCCCAACTGTTACTCAGTCTTCTATTCTATCCCAACTCAACGATGTTCTGCATGGCCTTCCATACAGGGCTTCATAGGGTGGCATTCCGATGGAGCTATGAAAACTGTTATTGTAGGTGAACTCTACCAAAGGTAGGTACTTCTCCCAATGGGTTTGATTATCCATGACATACATCCTAAGCATGTCTTCCATGACTTGATTTACTCTCTCAGTTTTCCCATCTATTTCAGGATGATAAGTTGTGCTTAAGTTCAATTCAGTCTCCAACGCTGACTGCAAACTTGTCCAAAACCTAGAAGTGAAGCTGGAGTCCCTATATGAAATGATCTTCTTAGGTATCCCATGCAAATGGATAACCTCACTTATGAACACACATGCCACATCAGTGACATCGTAAGTGTCTCTAACTGAAATAAAATGATCACTCTTGGTTAACTTATCAACTATCACAAGAATGGCATTATGTCTATGATATGTGAGCAGCAACCCCACAACAAAATCCATAGAGATGACTTCCTACTTGGACATAGGAACATCATGTGGTTTTAGGAGGCCTGCCGGGTGATGGTGGTTGGATTTCACTTGTTGACACTCTAGGCACTTGGCGATGAAATCGACTACATTGCACTTCATGCCTACCCAGAAGAAAAGTTTCCTCATGTCTACATACATCTTCTTCACACCCGGATGCACACAATAATGTTCTCTATGGGCTTCCTTTAGTATGATGCTTCGAATATCCCCATCTTCAGGGATGTACATCCTTCCTCGATATCTCAATAATCCATCTTTTTCCAAACTATATCCTTCATACTTTGGATCTAACTGCCTCCCACTCTGGAGGTTTGAAGTAAACTTTAAATACCAATTGTCTTCTTGGAGTTGTGTCAACACACATTCCCTCAGATTGAATTTTAAGGGTATCAAAGAGAAGACACGTGTTCTCCTACTCAAGGCATCTGTGACCACATTTTCCTTTCCCTTGATGTATGAAATACCAAAATTGTACTCACTCATAAACTCACTCCATCGCCTTTGCCTGGAATTCAGATCCCTTTGAGTGAAGATATGTTTTAAACTTTGATGGTCCGTTTTGAGCTCAAAGTTTCGCCCCACAAGATAGTGCCTCCAAAGTTTCAGAGCTAGCATTTCAGCTGCCAACTCTAAATCATGAGTCGCGTATAGCTCTTCATGTTTCTTCAACTTCCTTGACACATAAGCTATCACTCCTTCATATTGCATTAGCACGGCCCCCAACCCTTGCTTCAAGGAATTCGTGCAGACTGTGAAGTCCTTTTCCATATCCGGGACTTGTAGAATTGGCACACTAGTTAGTAACCTCTTAATCTCAATGAATGCACTATGACATTCTTCTGTCCATTCATACCTGACCCCCTTGCGCTGCAAAGTGGTGATGGGTTTCTCTATTTTTCAGCAATGGCCACTCCATAATGGCCTTTACCTTTTCTGGGTCCACAGAGATTCCTTCGCTAGAAATGATATGACCTAAATAGTGAATTTATTTCTGGAAGAAGGAACACTTCGACAACTTCCCATACAATTTTTTCTCCCTAAGGAAGGACAACACCACTCGCAAGTGTTCCTCATGTTCCCTTTCATTCTTGGAATAGATGAGGATGTCATCTAGAAAGACTTTTACAAAATAGTCTAAGTACTTCTAAAATACACCGTTCATGATGCTCATGAATACTGCTGGCACATTGGTCAATCCAAAAGGTACTATGACAAACTCGTAATGCCCAAACCGAGTTCAAAAGGCAGTTTTTGGGATATCGCCTTCCTTAATCGTTAACTGATGATACCCGGATCATAAATCAATCTTTGAGAATACCGTTACTCCTTTCATCTGATCGAAGAGTTCATCTATTCGTGGCATTTGGTACCTATTTTTCACTGTAGCACGATTCAAGTCCTTGTAGTCTATACACAGTCGTAAGGATCCATCCTTATTGTTTACAAAAATTACTGGTGCACCCCAAGGTGAAACACTGGGCCTTATTAGCCCTAAGTCCAGTAACTCTTTTAACTGCATTTGCAATTCACAAAGTTCTCGCGCTATCATCTGATACGGAGTTTTGGAAATTGGTTTTGCACCAGGTTTTATCTTAATAGTAAAATCAAGCTCCCTCTCAGGAGGTAACCCTGGTAACTCATTCGAAAAAACATCCTTAAATTCTGACAATACCACGTACTGATCTAATGAGGGTACCTTCCTTTCATTCCCTGCTTCCACTACATATAGTCGATACCCTTGCCTCAAGAATCACTTAACCTTCATAGTTGAGGTAAAGCATAATGACACCCTTCTCCGTACACCCTAGATATCTACTGGCCTTCCTTCGTCGTCGACACAAAGCACCCTTTTTGCGAAACAATCTACCAAAGCTCGATGAGCTTCTAACCAATCCATTCCAATGATTAGGTCGTATGCCCCAAGAGCAGTGACATATACCTTCAACCTAGTAATACACACTCCTAGGTCTACTATACAATTATTAACACTAGGTCCTATCGCTTGTTTTTCCCCCCGAAGCCATCTCGACTTGTTTAAAGTCATTGTGCTTGTAGGCTGCCAACCCACTCTTTTCTAATGTAGATGGTGAAATGAAGCTATCTGTCACACCAGAATCAAATAAAATCTTAACATTGATATGATTTAGCGTACCTGATGACTCCACCACCGTGGATTGATGTTCAGCCTGGAAATTATTAACTGCTGCGTAAATCTAGTGGCTACTACTTTCTTTTCCCAATGGGGCGTTTCCTTCTCTATGCACAAATCCTGATTGTAACTCTGGGTAGTCACATTAGTAATGGGGTCCTCCACATCCCCAACAGGTAACACGAGATTGAACCTATGCACTGTTCTGTGACTGTCTCTGAAACGAGTTCCTTCCCCTGGAACCCCTGCCCCTACTAGTTGTTCCTTGATATGGCCATGGACCTGCTTGTGTTGTTGGTGATGAATGAGATGCTACACTCACTGCCATTGAAATCCCTATGTCTTTTGTCCTTGGTGTGACTCTATTACCATATGGAGGTGGCCTTGAGCCCCCTCGCTAGGGAAATGTCCTAGGGGCCTTCTTTATGAATCTAGGACGATGTGGAAAGGTCAGTCTCGTACCTCCGATTAAGTTCATGTGTTTCTCCACATAATGCACATTTTCCACAGCTTCCGCTACTGAAGACAGTTTCCACATCCGCACCATAGCCCTTAATTTAGAGTTTATCCCATAGACGAAGTGTTCTACCTATCGTTGGTCATTATCCATATATGAAACATACTTGACCAATTCCACAAACCTAATGTCATATTCTTCTACTGTCTTGTTTCCCTGTATTAGAGCATGAAACACTCCTACCTGCTATTCCTCATAGTAAGATGGATAATATTTCCTTCAGAACCTCTCCTCGAAAAGTTCCCAAGATATGGTGTTAGGGGTAAGATGCATGTGTCTTTCCAGGTTACCCCACCAGTTCAAGGCGTTGTCTCTCAACTGAAAAATTGCTATCTTCGCCTTTGAGGTGGACACATAGTCCCTTAAGGCAAAACACCTTGTCATGCCTTCCAACCATGCTTCCACGCGTTCACTGGCGTGACCCCAAGAAAAATCCAAAAGTTTGATCTTCTGCAATTCTTGAGTGATATCTTTGGGTGGAGGTCCTCCCCCTGAATCCCTCGACGCTTCTGAATTACCCATTCTAGATGGTGGGCGTTCCACTTCGATCCCTGCTGGTTGTCGCCCCTTTAAAGTCTCATTTATGGCCTCCAAAGAGCTAGTTCCGACGATGGTGGTGGCAGCGCTGGCGATGTTAGCGGTGCCTACGACAATGCTCCTCTGCCTCGATTCCCTCGAGTCCTAACCATCCTATATGATTTAACCTGCATCAACCAAATTTGTCAGGGTGAGTTCAAGGACGTTTCTCATTGCGCAGCATAACTAGAAAACAGGGTTAGGCGTATGTTTTTTTTTTTACTTGTCTGTAAATAGATGTTACTCTCTTTAGGGGAGTGGCTAGGTTAGGGTTTAAGCGTCTAAGCTTGATTTCTTCGCCTAAGAAAACTATTGACTCCTCTCGCCTTGTATCTATGCTAGCTTTGCGCTATACTCGCCAATTTCTCTATCTTACATTCTTAGCGCGTAAGAAGCCCCCTCCCCGTGTCATGGTTTAGGTCTTCAAACTTTCAGTTTAACTAATTAGTGTGATTTATCTTTTAAACATAATTTAACATTAACATTAATTACTCATTTAATTAATTAATCATTTTATTTCCAATGATTAATTACTTTCAATTAATCACATTACTTAGTTTTAATTTGAAACATTTAATATATATATATATATATATATATATATATATATATATATATATTGTTTTATTACTAAATAGTTAAACAATTAAAATTTAACTTTTTAAAATTAACAATTTAATCAATTTAAAATTTAACTATTTAAATTTAACAATTTAAAATTTTTAACTATTTAAACAATTAAAATTTAAACTTTATAATAATTTAAAGGGATAATTAAGTAATAAATAAAATATATATATATATAATAAATTAGTCAAAATACAATTAAATAAATAAAATAAATAAAAAAGAAAATAATAAAAAAAAATCAACTCGAGCACGCATGAAGCCCACATCCCTCTCCCTCATTTCTTTCTTTACCTAAAACCCTACACGCCTCCTAACAAACCCTAAACTATCCTCATCCTAACACCCGTTCACTGCCAACTATCCCTCTCTGTAAGTGCGGCTAGGGTTTTCTCCTCCCCAACTCAGCAACCGTAGGCTCCTCCCTCGATGGCTCGATGCTCGGCTTTGAGCGCTAGTGCTTGGGCGATGGCTTGTGTGTATTGTGCTTTGCACTATAGAGGCTCCCGGGCAGCGAGACGTTCCAATCGAGAGTGAAAGATCGCGAGCTTGAAGGTGAGTGAGCTCCCGTTCCTCTGGTTGCTACGCGCTCTGCAGTTCCTCGTGGGATTTGCGTTCGATGCTGATTTTGGTGCTTGGTGCGCTGGGCTTTGTCTTGCATGTTGTTGCTTTGGTAAGGCGGGTTTGGCGGTTGTACTGGGCTATGCTAGTGCTGGTGCATTGGCTCAAAATGGGCGTCCCTTGTGGGTTCCCTTCTCGGCGCTTGGTGATATGAACACTCTCGTTGGTGCTTGGGTTGTATCTTTGTTGTTGGTAAATGAGTGGTGTTGTTGATGTCTACAGGTGCCTAGCTTCAATGGTTGGTTTGAATGAATGGTCGGGTCCAATATTCTTTATTTTTTGTGAGCGTGAGGCTATTCCTTGGAGCTTGTGCGCTGGGTTTGTGTATTGGGTGTCACGGGTCTGATGTTTTTTTGTTTTTTTTTTATCGTTGGATTCCTCTTCCTGTAGTTAGAGGCGTTAAAAAATGGGTGACTTTTATGTTGGGTTTTGCATTGAATGGAAGCGGAGGAAACAAGGAAATTTATATGGATAGGGGATGGCATGCTAATGGGAATTCCGTTGTTATTAGTCATTTCCATATCAGTAAAGAGACATCCTCACCTCCTGCAACAATGGAAAGAGCCAAAAACCAACTATGAAAGGACTGAGTTATTCGAAATGACAACACCTACTGATTGTTGTTGGAGAGCTTAGGGGAGGCATTACAGGCACACTATGGCATATGTTCTAGAGGCCATTATTGGCAGGTCCTCCCAATCCAAGGTCTTTGAGCCAAGGAATCATAGATCCATTCTCTCCTCCTAGAGTATTGGATAATCCACATGGAGTATTCCCTTCCACAGGTGACGAAACACCATCTAGGCACTCTGAAGGCCTCCTTCCCTTTCTGTGGGTGCTGTTGTCTTCTTCAACAACCCAACTAGCCTCGACACAGAGGGCCATGAGAACTTCATTGTTATCGCAGTGTTTGGGAAGATTTTAATTCCCATACAGTCTTAGACTTGTGAATATTTTGGCCGCAATCGCTCTTCTCCTCCTCTCTCGCTTCTTGTTATTTTCGTGCTTTTTCCAGTTCAGAAGATGATTCGATGGACTCATATCTGTTGGCTGCAGGAAGGTATTGTTGCTTTGCACAAAACGTTGGATGCCCACAGCTCGAAGATGGTGAATAGGGAAATATGCAACCAAAGTCATTAGGGTAACAAGCTCTTCCTCCACAAGTCGCTCCCTTTGATTTAGGGTTTCCCKTTTTTTTTAACTAATTTATTTTATGCTATTTTTCTTCACTTCCATTTACTTTGACAGGTTGCCCCATTGGGGTAAGGAGCGCCTCAACAAGAATTGAATCCTATGTCTTTGTTTTATGTATATCTCCTACCGGACAACATAAATGCTAGTTTTTTATTTTAGAAGAAAAGTTATTATATATATATATATATATATGTTTAGAAGATTTATATTTCAGAAGAAAAGCTATTTCTAAAAATATACAATCAGGTCCATGTGTAGGTCTAGCTTCTGGGCCATTTGCTAGATGCAAAGCATGAACTTAATCTATTGATACGATTGATGTTAACCTGATATCAATTCAGGAAACACATTCTCTTCCTCATCTCATTCCATTTGACAAGTGTTTTTTTTTTAGTTTAATTTTTAAATTTTATTGTAAACTCTCTTGATCAACTTGGAAGTGATGTTACATCTGATATCTCTATCTGAACATTGATGTAGATACTTCAGAGGCTGTTTTTGATCCAAGTAGTTATCCTCCTAGATCAGGTTGGCATGTTGTATTGATTTATGGACTCACAGTTTGGCATATAAGTTAGTTTTATATGGCTTAGGTTGCTTGTGTGCATACATCATTTTTATTTATTTTTCTTTACTTAGGAAGAATTATGTATAAATATATATATAGATCTGCATATATACTAAAAAAACAATTGTGTGCTTGGCTTGCAGGTTAGGTGGAGCTGGAGCTTGGAGCTCAGATTTATACCTAATTAAAGGGTTTTAGGCTTGTTTAAATTTCTGGGTGGGTACAATTCCATTTCTAAGTTGGGTGGGCGGGTAGGTAGGCCCTTAAGGCTCCAGATTGTGAACTACAGCTCTGATACCATGTGTAGGAACCTAAATTAATTAAGCCTAATAAAATTCATACAATTACACATAAAATTTCTTTCCATGCATAAGTAATTCATTAATCATCATATAAACAACATAAATTAATTTATGAACAACAATCTAATAAATTACATAACATAATATAGATACCTCTGGCTGATGCTATTATCCCAATATCCGGCTGTCCTTTCTGTTGCTTTGCCCTGCCTGCTGCTTTGACCAAAACCTGCCAAAACCAGCTAACCACCCAGTCAACTAGGAGCAACCTGTCTGGCTCCCTAGCTCCAGGATATCGTAAGGAATCCTGACCCTCGTGCCCAAAACCCCCAACAACCCGGTGCCCCCTGTAATGGTTCACCAAACCCCCCAAAACCAAACTCCCCAAAACCAGAAAAATATCCAACAGCCAACATACAATCCTCTCCTCCCAATTTTTCATAATCCTCTCCCATCGGACTCTTCCCACTCATATCTCCCCCCATTCACCGACTCCCTATCCTCCATTAATTACCTTATCCTCCCCTTTATTACCTTATCCCATTCCTTTATCACCTTATCTGATTCCTTTATTACCTTATCCTCCATTTAATGCTTCATTTCCCCCCGCATATGTAAAGTCTTAAAATGAATAATTTAAAGTTATTAAGCCCCTTTAATTCATTAATCAAACCTTTAATGAGTCAATTAATTAATTAATTAATCAATCCACATATATAAACAATTAATTAATAAATAACTAATTAATGAACTTTATTAAGAAATAATCACCGTTTAACTAAAACATATTAGGACATTTAATTATCTAATTAATTATACTTGTTAAACCTTAATCAATCATTTAACTAGGTTTGTTACACTTATAATGTATAAAAACAGATTGTATGTACCATAATATAATGAAATTAAGATATTAATAATAGATGAGCTGCATAAGAAACCATATTTTTAACATCCAGGTTATCATAAATTAATCACTATGCTAAGAAAAGAATTCTATTGGCAAAATATGAAAGGTGAAACTGTAAAATCTCTAGCTAGATTCTTGGAGTGTCAACAGGTTAAGGTTGAACATCAACATCTACCCGAACTGCTACATCCCTTACCCATTCCAGGATGGAAATGGGAAGTAATAAGTATGGATTTTATTACCAGATTACCTAGAAGTAGTAAACAAAATGATTCAATTATGATTGTGGTTGATAAATTAAGTAAAGTAGCACACTTCATACCTATGAAATCAACCTACAGAGCTATTAATATAGCATAAATATTCATTAAGGAAATATTTTGGTTATATGGAATCCCGAAAGTTATAATATCTGATAGAGATGTTAATTTTACTGGAAATGTTTGGAAGTCTTTATTTAAAGGGTTAGATACCCAATTGAATTTCAGTATTGTTTATCATTCGCAAACAGATGGGAAAATTGAAACAACCAACCATATTCATGAAAACATTCTTAGAATGTATGTTATGGAAAGTCCTGGTAAATCGGAAGAATATTTTTACTTAGTTGAGTTTTCTTATAATAATCATTATGAAGATTCAACAAAACTTAGTCCTTTTGAAATTTTATATGGCTAAAAATTTAATTCCCCTATTTGATGGAGTAATCTTGTAAATAAATTGATTATAGGATCAGATATGTTAAAGAACATAGAACTAACAGTGAAACAAGTACAACAAAACCTTAAAGTAGCTCAGGATGCCACAAAACCATATATGTTTGATTAAATCTCTCCATAGATGCCACATGGTAGTTTCTTACATTGGAGATTCCACATATGGATAATGAGGTTGATAGTGTGACGAAAATGATTGTTCAATCTTATTTGATTGGCTTCATCAGAATACTAACATTGTTTCATCGAAACAATGTCGGAAATTGTGCCAAATGTACTAGTGATTGAATAAAAACACATTTTAGTTTTTCTTGTAATACTAAATACGGCATAATAATGTCATGTAAATGGTCTAAAATCACTTATGAATACCATGGGCATCTGACAATGTATTTTTGTTATATGAATAAAAATACAGTTTTTTTTCATTTGAAAAAATAGATCATCTCGATGATTTTAATGTGATTATAAAATATTAAAAAAACAATATTTTATAATCTACATATCCACATAATCTACAATTTCATTCATTCATATGTACAACAAATCCCACAATATAGACATCTATAAGTAAAACAGATCAAAATTTAAAACATGTGTCGAATTATTTTATGTATATGTACGTATCCATTAATTCATTATTAACTATGTTACATTCCTAGAACTTAATATACATAGAAGATTTGAAATACACCACAAAATATAATTCAAATCCTTTAAAATATTGATGATATACTTCATAATGTAACCATAAACATTGCTTAAGCATTTGTTTATTTCCATAATGTAATTATATACATTATAAACATTTATTTCCCAATTTTGTTTTTCACATACATTTATGATATGCCATTACCCCTCTTCAAAACATCTATAGTATATTTTTTAATCCCTATCCCAAATAAATTATGGTTATAGTTTATGCATGTAAAAAAGATCTTAGTGCTTGAATATAGTTCATATTATCTCAAATATAATTTAACAAATTTATTAATTTTCATTTCATACTTGCTAAGTTATTAACAATATATATAATAAGATAATAATTTGTAATTTTAATGTATATGAAAAATAATCAACATAAGAAAAAATTAATTGAAAATCTATTTTTGAATATGATATATAAAATAATATAAATAAATTCATTAATCAAAATATCAAATAATAACACAAATAAATTCAGAAGCAAAAACCTTTAATGATTATGGTGTTGAATCACTTAAATGTCTTTTTTCCTACACACAACTTTTTTAATATTATTATACAATATATGACATTTAACTTTTTTAATATTATTATACAATATATGACATTTTAGGTAGTGGAAAATATTTATCTAAAATATATATTTTTTATTTATATCCATCTATATTTTATATGAAATTTAAATGAAAAATTATAATAAAATATAAATTTTTAAACTTTATTTCATTATTTTTTTTTCTAACATAACACTTTAAAATATTTTTATATCATTATTTATTTGTTGTGTTGACAAATTAGATAACTTATATATATTAAATTTTGGATTCAATCTTTAAATTTTATTTTATTGATATATTCAATTTTTATGTTTATCTTTTTTATTTAATGTCTTTTTTAATATATTAATATTTTTAATTATTTTTTTATTTTTAATTTTTCATATTTAATTATATGAAACAAGGGTTGAACAAGTCTTAAAATACTCATTCAACAACCAAAAATCATTCTTTGAATTTCAATGCAAAGCTTCTTCAGAATAAAACTATGAATTCGTCGAATGTTGAACAAGTCTTGAAATACTCTTCAGATAACTAAGTCTTAAAATACTCATTCAACAACCAAAGATCATTCTTTGAATTTCAATGCAAAGCTTCTTTAGAATAAAACTATGAATTCGTCTAATGTTGAACAAGTCTTGAAATACTCTTCAGATAACTAAAGATGATTCTTTCAATTTCAATGCAAATCTTCCTCACAATAAAACTACGAATTCATTTCAACTAGTGAATCATTCTTCTTAAAGTTTCAATGGAAAACTGATTTAATAACAAAAATTATTCAAACCAAGTATAAAAGCATGCAAGTTTAATTTGTAAAAATTGTTTCTCATTTTTTATGAGTTAGGAATATAAAATTTTCCCTAAATTATTAATGGGAAAAATTCTATAGCTAATCCATTAATTAAAAGAGCAAAAAATTTAAGAAAACACAACTCATGTCTTAATTTACAAAATGAACTTTAAATCCCATATGCAACACCATTATCCTCAAGTGAAACCAACTTACCATGTCATAAGTTTTTTAAAGATCTAGCTTTATTACTATCTAAAACATCTTTTTGGGTTTTATTGAATGAAGCCCCTCCTATGTTACTTGAATAACCTTGTGATTATACCTACTTGAAAATAAGCCAAATTGTTTACAAAGAAATAGATATGTACTAATAAAAAAGGATTAAGTTATTATCTTTCATAATCAATGGAAGGGAAATATAATGACAAGACTATCTTCTTTCAAAAATATTTTCATTCATTAATAATCTTTCATACACTTAAAAAAATAGGAAAAAGTTAATAAGCCTTCCAACACTCATATTTTTTTAAAAACTATGTAAGATCATTACATGTTTCTTCTTGAAGATAAATAAAACTTTTTACAATTGTTAAAACTACACAAAACTACTATGAGTTGAAAGGAGTGTTGAATATTGTTTTTTAAGTGTTAGGGAAGATTAATCCTAATAATATTTTGGGTTATGTTAGGTTAGTTTTCAATAAATTTTGAATTAAAAAAAATTAAATTTAAATTTTGATAATTTATTTAAAATATTTCTCATATTTCAAATTTATATAATAAAAAAAAGAAATTTAAAAAAAAAATCCATATTATAAACATTTGTCAACATATTGTGGTTTTACTATTTTGAATTTATATAATAAAAAATGAAATTTAAAAAAAAATCGATATCATAGATCTGATTCCCATGGTTTATTCTACATTAAAAAAAGTTCATATTTGACTATGATATTCTCTTTGAACGGTGAGTGCATAGTGTAAGTTATGGTGGCAGTGATCATACAGTTAAAAAAAGTTCATTTGACATTGATATTCTTTCTGAACGGTGAGTTCATAGTCTGAGATATGGTGGCAGTGCATAGTCTGAGATATGGTGGCCCACATGATAGCATAATTGTTAGTTTTTAATCCCCATATATATTTGTTAACTAGTCAAAGATGTACTGTGTATAGAGTATACTTTAAGTATGGACAAAACGTTTAGAAAAAGTCTTTAATTTTAAGAATAGAATATTTGTGTAGAAAACAATTTTAATTTAAAAAATATAAATTATAATATTGACAAAATTTGTATAAAAAATCATAAAACAAATTTTATATAGTTTAAGACTTTTTATTCAAAATCTAATTAAACAAAACATAAACATAATCCATAAGGATAATCGTACAGAAAATAAATTATAATATTGACAAAATTTATATGAAAAAGTCCTAAAACAATTTTTTATAGTTTAATTTTTTATTCAAACAAAACATAAATCGATAAGCATAATCAAAGAGAATAATTACTTTGCAGCTATTATAGCCTCACCTCATTCCTTTTAAGGACAATATAACACTCGAAACAGTTCAAAATATATACATATATCTCCTTAAATTTTTAAATTTACCTCTGTACATTAAGCTTCAAAGCCTACAAACGCGTTAAACTAGAATAGAATAGGAAGGAAATTACTACAATAATAATGATATGTAATCGATGTCGTAATCTAATTAATATCTGGGTGATTATTCCAATTAGCATAGTACAGTCAGAAGTTATTAGTGGTTGGTGAACGTTAAAATAACTGAGTCCTGGGTATTAAATAATCGCAGAATCCTGTGCATTAAATAATCGACGCTGTAAGACGACACCGTAAGAGTTTCAGGCAAGAAAATCTCGCCCAGTTTTCCCTGAGAGGTTCAGTTAATCATCATAGTAAATTTTAAATATGATTAAATGAAAGTAAAAAAATAAACATGTAAACGGATGTCTGGATAGCAGTGAGGAAGTTAGTGTTTGAAATCACAACCATTGATTTATTGGCAAGAGTAAGAATATTCCAACAATATTTAATCTTATCCATACAAAATTGATTAAGTTCTAAAAACATATTAAATGTGCCCATTATCAATAAGTATACTTTCTACATAATTAAGATATGATATAGAATGCTATTTGGGGAGTTATTTTGTAATCGATGTCGCGATCCTGATGTATTATGTATGCTGGTCATTGTTTTAAAAAAACCCCGAAGTGCAAAAGAAGGCATATGAACTGAAAGATGGAGCAGCATCATTCGCTTTCAAAAGGACCCGCAATTTATTCGCAATTTATTCGCTTTCAAAGAGACACGCAATAGCTGGACAACACGAAACGAACAATAAGAATAAGATGCATTTCAATTCAATAAGATGGACCAGCAATAGAGGGTACCTCCGCCAATGAGGATAGCTAGATAGTCTGCTCACTGATTCATATTCTATTCTTTCTTATCAGTTTAAGTGATAAATTCAACTAATATCTTTATCACGGCGACCTGACCTTTCGCGGTATTGTGGAGTCGGTGGACTTCCTTTTCGCGTGACTGCTGTTTTAAATAATCCCCTTACTTCCAATAATGCACTTCCAATAATGCCTGCTTGTTACTCCTTGCAGGGCAGGAGACACTCTTGTCTGAGTTAAAGGAGGCCACTTGCTCAGAGGATTGCAACGAAATCGATACATAAGCAGGCCACTGTCTCAGACATTTTCGAGTAAGTTAATCTATTCGCTCATTTCATTATTTTGTGATGCTCGGCTAGACATGATTTAAACGGGGCAAGCTCTATTTCGTCAGACTATTAACTTCGTTCCATGGCTTCTGTCTAAAATGACCCTAGGAACCGACAGAAAGAACAAATTCATCGTTTGTTCCGCCTTGATCATTGTTACCTAAGACATGGAAGGATCCTGCGTTTTCGGTACTCAAAAACAAAAAGAAGAAGTGGGCAGTATTCAAAAACAAAACGAGGAAGTGGGTATCAAGGAATTGACTCATCCTTACTATTTGCGGCTTTGCGTGCAGCACTCGCCAAAACGAAGGTAAGACTATAACAAAAATTTCTCTCATATTCGAGTTCAATTCGTTCTTCTGGTTGTTTGCCAAACATTGCCCTTTCCATTGGAGTTCGATTGTTTTCTTTTCCATGGACAGAGACATCAGAAACTGTCCAACCACACATATCCTGTAGACTCACCATAGGAACAACGGGACTGCATTATTTTATTAGAATCTTCACCGACAGAAACTATACCCCGTTGTTAACTTTTGTTAATGCTCCAGAYSGAAAGCATGGAGGTTATTAATGTTACTATGTTTAGGACTGGGAACAAGCTGTTCTGTGCWATCACCGTTAATGTGAGCACCTCACTATCGCCATTATCCTTTCCGTTTGCTTGTTGAAGCATTGTATGCGGACATGTGCACCTTATCTCAACAATTATGTTTCTTTTTTCTCTAACAGACTCCCAAAAAAGGTTTAAAGAGCAGCCGAATATCCAATAAACTTTTGGTACTTGAATTACTTAGCAACTTTAACCTCAAATTAATATAGCAGACAGAAATACCTTATCTCAACAATTATGTTTCTTTTTTCTATAACAGACTCCCAAAAAAGTTTTAAAGAGCAGCCGAATATCCAGTAAAATCTTGGTACTTGAATTACTTAGCAACTTTAACCTCAAATTAATATAGCAGACAGAAATACCTTATCTCAACAATTGTGTTTCTTTTTTCTCTAACAGACTCCCAAAAAAGATTTAAAGAGCAGCCGAATATCCAGTAAATTCTTGGTACTTGAATTACTTAGCAACTTTAACCTCAAATTAATATAGCAGACAGAAATACAATAGTTTGATCAGAGACTCACTTCAGCATCGATTCCCTCTCCAGAATTGTTCCTGTATTTAGTACACAGGAGATACTTCCATACAGAAGGATTGCCCCAAGAAAGCATGCAACCACTGCAACTTGGTTATTTTATTTTGTTCGGATGCTACAGCTTTTTATATAGAAGCTTGCTGCTGTCGTTTCTAAAAGAGTATTCATGATTTAGCTATTAGTAGAGCCAGGAATCGAGTTTTCATATAGGGGGGACAATCGTAAGGGTATGTTTATATTACCGAGAGTTTTTTCGTTTCCACACTGAAATATATGATATAGTGTTTTTAGGATTATGGGTAGAGTAAATCATTAATCAATTATGAGGATTTCATTATGATTTTTTATTAGTTCAAGCAGAGATTGAAAGGTATTTGTATTGGGTAATTAAGATTTTTAAGAGGGTATCCATTCAAAGAGTTTTATAAGAGAGATTGAAAGGTGTTTACATTGAGTAATTAAGATTTTTTTAAGAGG
>JASDQU010105501.1:37129-69581 GCA_032191745.1 Picea mariana | reverse complement strand
AATAATCCTAGATAAAGATAGATAAAATCCAATAGAATTTTATAACTTATAAACACCCTATCATGTCCTCCTTATAAAAGTGATCATTTCCCCTATTGCAAGCACAACCATGATTACATACTTAATGTATAAGAACAAGATAAGAAATACAAACAATAAGAGGATCCCCCAAAAAATTTCAAACTCCAACCAAAACTACCAGCAAATGAAGCGGGGATGCCATAAAAATGCCAAGTCTTGGCTAAATCATGAGGTAATACATGAAATGCCATTTTGCAGAAGACCAAAATATTAAAAACATTATTACATCTATGTTTAGGGAATAATTATACTATAAAAAGAAATAGAAATACTACAAGGAGACAATCAACATTAATCTGGAAGATGAAAAGTATCTCTTGGTTTTGACTAGCACAAAGAAGAAAATCAACAATGCTAAAATATGAACCAACTCCCACAAGTTGCATAGTGAAACTAGGAATTGGACACTAAGAAGGTTGAAGATCATAATCACTTTCTAGTATATATTCAAATTAGATCAAAATTTCAAAATATCTATTACAATACCTTCCTAACCTTGAAGCACACAAATAAAATTCTAAAGGAATCTAAGTAATGTCTTACCATTCTTAAGGTCTAATAGACAAATTTTGGTCTAAGTAAACATTGTCATCATATATCATAATTTAAATATTCAAATTTTGCATCAATATTTACATATATTTTATATTCTTTAAAAAAAAGTCATATTTAGTAAGGTTCACTAAACAAATTCTGATCTAAGTAGACATTTATCATCATCATCATTATATTTCATAATTTAAATACTAAAAATTTGCATAAATATTTACATATATTTTATACTCTAAGAAAACCTATTAGAAAAATAATAAACATTTAAAAAAGTCAAAATTAATAAGTGATATAATTCTTAATGATAATATTGTCTTTTCTAAAAACTTATTTAAGAAACTAGTTTTATTAAAAAGAAATAAAAAAAAAAATACTCAATCTCATCCCACACAAATTAAATTAATTAATTCACATGTTGACTGCTAATATGCGTGCTTAATACACTCCATTAAAATAAGCACTTAAAATATATACAAATACATAAATTATAAGGGCAATACTTAAAATACATCGATGAATCACAAGGACTTTCTCGATTAAACGTCATAATATGTAAAATCAAATAAAATAATTTCATCTTGAAAAAGAATAATACTTCAAAGAACTATGCGAAAGAATTTCAAATTTAAAAAATTGAATAATCTTGCATTTCTTTCTAAGTGCATATTCCATTTTACGGTGCTCCTTTTTACAAATACTGTGAAAGCAAAAACATCTGAACAATCTGCATTTCATCCAATTTGCATATTGAAATGGAATACTCTTGGTGGAGACTTTTTTTTATCGATGTCGCGACCTTACTCTTTTAAAAATGAAATCCGGAGTGCTCATTGCGAGAAAAGTTAGGCATTTGGATCGGATGGAGTAGCACCATTCGCTTTCAGAAGGACACCGAATAGATGGATAACACGCAAGGACTATGAGGTCCAATTTCAATTTAATAACACAGAAATGCAACAGATTGTATCTCCGCCAATGAGGATAGCTAGAAGGGCATCTCGCGATTATGTCATAAAATTAATTTACAATCGGCCCACGCAACCACAGAATATCTCTATCATGGCGACCAGACCTTCTGCGGCATTGTGGAGCCACTGGATTTCCTTCTTGTGAGACAGCAGATATAAACAATTCCCTCACATCTCTTACTTGCTAATAATGGCTGCTCGTTCCTCCTTGCACGACAGGCGACACTCTTGTCGGCATTAAAGAAGGATTGTAAAGAAATCGATACATAATCGGGAGGGCTGGACACATTTCTATTTTGTTATTCCCGGCTGGACACGATCTAAATGGAGTAAGTTGATCTATTCCCTCGTATTATTATTCTGTTACTCCCGACTAGACACGAATTAAATGGACGAAGTCTCATTCAACCTGATTATTAATTTGGGTTCATGTCGAATGAAACCCTAGAAACCCTAGAAACCGAGAGAAAGAACTAATTGTTCCTTGTTCGTTCTTGATCATAGTCATTTATCTCGCCGACGACATCGAAGGATCCTGCGAACTCGGTATTCAAAGATAAAAACAAGTGGGTATCAAAGAATTGTTTCATCCGTACTGTTCGCGGCCTTGCGTGCAGCAGTCCAGAAAAGGAAGGTAAGACTAACTAAAATTTCTCACATCTTCAAGGAGTTGAATCCGTTCTTCTTGTTGTTGCTGGCAATGCAAACGTCTTTGTATTGAAGTTTGATTGATTTATTTTCCATCAACAAAAACATCAGAAGCTGTCCAGCGACGCACATCCAGGTCCTGATCCCTGCAGCGTCACCATAGAAACAATGGGAGTGCATTTTTTGATTAGAATCTTCACCTACAGAAACTACACTCCGCTGTCTACTTATATGTTAATGCTCGAGGCGGAAGGCATGGAGGTTATTAATATTACCATGTTTAGCACTGAAAATAAACTGTTCTATGCAATCACTGTTAATGTGAGCATTTCCCTGTTGCCATTAATATTATCGTTTGCTTGTTTTTTGCACTATATGCGTACATCTGCACCTCATGTCAGCAATTTTTGTTATTCTCTGACAGACTCCCATGAAATCCGAGTTGGAAATAGATCTCTTGCGCAACAAACTTTACAGGCTAGCTTCTACGAAAAGCGAATCCAGAACCGTGGAGCAACCCCGATAAAAGGTTTAAAGAGCAGCAGAATATCCAGAAAATTAATGGCAGGGAATATCCAGCAAATTCTTAGGTACTTGAATTAGTTAGTGGCTTTAGCTTGAAATTAATATAGGAGACAGAAATACATAGTTCTATAAAAGTACCACTTCAGCATCTTTCATTAATTCCTTCTCCAAAACAATTCCTGTAGCTTGTACACACTACATACTTGCATGCTAAAGGATTCCCACAATAAAGCATTCCACTACTGCGCCTTCGTCATCTTGACTCTAACTTTCTTAGATGCTAGAAGTTTTCCAGTTTAGTATTATTAGAGTTTCTGTGATTTAGCGAGGCGAACAAAGCTTAGAGGTTTGGGAATATATATCCTATTATTAAGAAGAGCAGCAACAATGATGTTTCTCTATAATCCTCTTAGATGTTATTTATTTAGTCAACCCCTTGTTGATTTGAAGGTTACGGTTTAGCTTTGATTTCTCTATATTTATTGGCTTACAAATTGATCTGTATTTTCTCTTTTGTTTGTTGTAAAATACAACCTTTATAGATATAAATATGATTGATTATGTAGATAAATTGATCATGCTGGTCAAAAAGTGTTTTAAAGGTGAGATTTTCTTAAAATTAATCATTTATTTTTATGTTATATACAGTTTTTATAGTTATGATTTAACATTACATATTTTAAATTTATCTAATGAATAATTTTTTATGTAGATTTATTATTGAAAATGATATTTGATAGATTTTCTTTCTAGATATTATCATAATACATGTATTAGTAAAAAAATTTCATCTTTTATTTAATTTATATGATGATGATGAAGATGATGATTAAAGTCTACTCAGACCTAATTGGTCTATCGAACCTTAAGAGGGTAAGTGATTATCAAAAAATATTAAGAGAAACTTTCCAAGATCACCATACTTTTGTTGATTTAAGAGGTGAGGAAGGTTGGTAGTGTGATAAATATTTTGAAAATGTGATCTAATATGGGTATAGGCTGGACAATTTAAGAGAAAGTGTTTTTCATCTTCAACCTTCTTAGTGTCACAAAGGTGACACATTCTTTCATCCCATGGCGTTTTAGGAAATGACCAACGCCTAGTTTCACTATGGAGCTCGTGAGAATTTGTTCTTATCTTAGCAATGCTTATTTTTCCCCTTACGGTTGGAAAAACAATCAGATAATTTTGATCTTCTAGATTAGGGTTGATTACATCTTTATAATACCTTAATTTTCTTTTTTCCTCTAACACTTTATCACACCACATTTTTTCCTTAAATTTTGAATTGATGTTTTTTTTAATAGCATCTTTATTCTGCAAAATGGTTTCTTCCAAGATTCCCCAATAGTTTAGCCAAGACCAGGCATCTTTATGCCATCCTCGCTTGAGTCGATGGTGGTTATGACTTGATTTTAAAGCAATTTTAAGTAGCCACTTATTTTGCATGTTGTTTAACTTGTTCTTATACATTAGGTATCTAGTCATAGCCATGCTCTCAATGGGGGATAGGCTTGTTTTTAACAGGAGGATGGGATAGAGCGTATTTCCTTTAATTTTGAGATTATAGGTTATAAAATTCCTTTGTATTTGCTCTATCTTTCTCCAGGATTCACGAGAGATACTACAACCCCAGACTTCACATCCATAAAGAATAACAGGGGTAACATGAGTCTCAAAGAGGAGTTTCTTCTTATCCCAACTCTAAAGACCAGTTGATTTACAATTGTTTTCAAGCCCATATTAAGCTTTCCATCCCCCAATAATCCTTTTCTCAATGCTATAATTCCAAATGACCTTGTGGTGAATATCAATTCCAAGATATTTGTACGAAGTCACTTCCTCCAAGTTGTTGTTGTCATATACAAAGGTATCATAAGGGATATCATTGGATTTAATAATCATGACCTTAGTCTTATCAGTGTTAACAGTCATACCCATATTGGAGCAAAAATCCTTGAGGATTCTTAGTTGGTTTCAAGATCATGGGGGCTCCTTGCCATAAGAACGCTATCATTGTCATAAAGAAGAAGATTGATGACTATACCAGTGAGAGTAGGGCCGACACAACCTCCTTTTTCCAAGCATTCTTCTAACTTATCAATGCATATGCCAAAAAGGGTAGGGACAAGGGACAACCTTGTTTGACTATGATATTGCAGTTAATCTCTTTTGACCAGCCCTCAGTGTTTTTAAACTTAGAAATAATGTTCTCATATATCCTTATTGCAGAAACCCTCAACTCGAGAGGCAATTTTATCTCTTCCAACCTATTCTAAAGGTTTTTCCTAGGAACCATGTCAAAAGATTTTCTAAAGTCAACAAAACAACAACACAAAATTGGTTTTAGTATTGTGAAACTCCTCTACAATGATCCTAAAGGTAACAAGATGGTCCATAGTTGAATGCTATCTCCTAAACCCGACCTAACATTTAKCTCTTTTACCGTGACTTTCTAGCCAAATGTTCATCTTCTTTTCCAAAATAATTACATAAATCTTGGCTAAAATCGGGCTAATCATAATGGTCMTATAATTAGAGGGAAAGTTTCTATCCCCATTTTTTAAAATAGGAACAATGAGGYGTTGCGTCCAGGGTTTAGAGGGAAGCCTTGCTTGACTACTAAATTGAAGAGCTTGTGTATGTGAGCAATAATGATTGGCCCCCCGATTTTAAAAATTTCGCCTTGGTAGCCTTCAATGTCCTTACCTTTCCCATTTGCAAGCCGCTTAACCCCRAACTCTATGTCATCTAAGGAAAAAATTTCTTCCTTTGTACGGACAATAGGAATGGTGTCCATGACATTAGGGAAATTGTAAAGACTTTTAAGGTAGGAATTCCAGTCCRTTAAGGAAATCCTATTATTTTCTTTAGTATTGTGTTTTAGAATTTTGCTTGAAAACTTCTTAGGATCCAACTTGTATAGCTGTGAAAGTTGTTTTTGCCTTTTATTGATATAGTATTTTTTTTTCTTTTAATTAGGGATTTGTACGTATTGATCTTATAAGTTTTAAGGGTTCATTAGCAGCATCCCTAATGGATTTCCTAGCAATTTTACATTCTTTATCATACCAAGGGTTGGTTGTTCTATTATTCTTTTTATAGGACACCTCTAAAGAGAACTTGTTAATAGAAGTGGAAAGGGTAGTTGTAAAGTTATGATAGAGTTCTTCAATGTTGTCCTTATAAGTTACTATTTAAATCCTTTAAGAAAATGTTAACTTTACTTTTGTCAAAGCCCAAATTCCTTTGATTATTAGAATTCTCTTCAATGGTGCTCTTATGCCTGGAAAATTTTAGAATTCTCTCATAGTCATTCCAAAGGTCAAAAGTTG
Source organism: Picea mariana (assembly GCA_032191745.1). Classification (NCBI taxonomy): domain Eukaryota; kingdom Viridiplantae; phylum Streptophyta; class Pinopsida; order Pinales; family Pinaceae; genus Picea; species Picea mariana. The sequence goes on along the minus strand of JASDQU010105501.1, from coordinate 63,471 downwards.
TTATTTCATTGGAAAATGGGATATCACATGTCATTTGATTGGAATTTGGCATAATAAATGGAAAAATATATTAATACAAAAAATTGTTTTTCATTTAATTTTTTATATATAAATTTAGAGACATGTGTTTGGTTAAATGGTGAAACATTTTTATTTAATTTATATATGGGGAAAATGTATTAACACAATAAATAAATAAATAATATATATATAGAGAGATATGTGTTTGGTTAAAGTGTGAAACATTTTTTTAAAATAACTAATTAAATTATTATAATTTAATGTTATTAATAATCAATAATACAATAATGTTTTAAAATTTTAAAATAATTAATTAGCAATATTGTTTCAAAAACAAATAATTATTTAAAATAATAAAATAATTAAATAATCTAGTACTGAAATCTTTAGGTTCCATAACTCACGTCCTTATTTTAAATTTCGATTTCAAACTCAGAAGATAGTGAAATTTTGTGTATATTGTGGTAGAACAAATAATTTTTACTTAAAAAAATTATAAACCAGTATATATTATTATTAGCAATAATAAATTCTAGATTAAAAATATTGAAATTTAACTAATAAATTTAAAACGAAAATAGTAAAGAAGTTTTTGATAAAAAAACATTATATACTGTTATTAGCAATAGAATAATAAATTCTAGATTAAAAATATTGAAATTTAATTAAGAAATTTAAAACGAAAATAGTAAAGAAGTTTTTGATAAAAAAATGTTGAAATTCTTATTAATGTGCGTTGAGTTAATGTTAATTAAATCTTGGTTGGTCAATGTGTCTAATGGTTTTTTGCGTTGTGAGTCTAACGAGTCAATTTCAGTATGTAACTAGTCTCGCACTTTAAAAGCCTTTCGTAAAGCATGTAGAGATTTTATGTGCCCATGTCATGCGCTTGTCGTTAAGTAGCAGTGGGAATTGGTTGTCTATGCTTACGTTTGCTCAACTGAATATTCGGATATTCAAGGAATCTAAAGATTTGAAATCAGCTATCCCAAAATCCGTGTATTGGCTGGGGGGGCTGCCTAGGGTAATCGCGTTCTAGTATTGACAATTGGACTTACATATATGAATTACAGGGGACTGACTGTTGTGGGTTGGACTGTAGTTTGGTTGGTGGCGTTTTCCCTGCAGCCCTTCTGTGCCATGAGCTATTTTTATCAATCCCAAAGATGAATCCTGCAAGGTTGTTAGTGATGGATATGAAGGATATTGATTGGAACCTTTATTTGAATACCATGTTCTGGGCTCTGAACTATTGGGATTTCTACCACTACCTAGGAATACCAGGAAGACCTTTCCTAAGGAAATTTTTAAGGGATGGTATTGGGTTACTTGGTTTCCTCTTCACTCTCAATGCATTGGTCCAGCTTGATATTATTTAATGGTTGGAAACATGCTAATGAATTTTCTCATGTGGTCACATGCAGATGCACATTCACATACATGCAATTTACTTATGATTTGTTGTGTAACTATGTTATCTATTCATGATTAGTTTGTGTAACTGAGTGATAGATGTTATATATACTAGCATACTCATAGAGGTAGAATACAATGAGATATAGAGAACAGGAGTGTGTGAGGAAAGGATAACTATATGCCTATGAAGACTATCGTATGGGAAGATGAAAATTTTGCAAACATGGTAAAATTCTTCATGGTGATTGGATGAGGTGGATAATGGAGGCAGCTTCTGCTTTGTCAAATATGGGGATTTTGGAGGCAGAAACGAGTAGCGATACAATCCAGCAAATTGGGTTTATAGACGGAGGAATTCTACCCCAGGTTTTTGGACATCAGGTCTTGATATGATACCCCTCTGTTGGGTATTTTGTTTCAGGCTTTCGTTGCGCTTTTTCTGTTGTAGCTTCCAAGAGGACATAGCTACAGAAAGTTATATATTCTCTTTCGTGGCAAGATTTTGGAATTTGCAGCTTTTATATGGTTAAGGATCAAGAATCCAACCATGCCTCGGTTCTGCAACATTCCTCCTGTGACTGTGGCAGTAAATTTAATGTGTATTCTTCGATCGTTTCTGTTATGTATAGTGTTGGCAATTGCATCCCCGAAAGTCATAATTGTCAGCAACATTTCTGTTGGCATTGGATTCCTTTTTTATCCGTTGCCTTCTGTAGTTGGAAAAAAGGAATTGGATGAGATTTTCCAGTTATTCACGTCTTGCTGACATTCCAGGCCAACGCAATTTTTCTTCCTTTTTTAAATCAAAAGGTGGACCAAGAGACTGAGCTTTTGTTAGCAGATGTGGATTATAGATGCCTGCAATTCCTTCTCTTGCCCATGTAAGTCCAAGTTATTAGCTATATGTTTTTAGCTATATAAAAATAAATACTTGTTTCTATATATCTAGTTTTGTTTCTCCATATGCTTACATGATTCAAGAGAGCTGGCTGCCATCCAAATTCTGTAGTATTGAATTACTGCGCTCATAGTCGCATCTTCCTGTTTGCATGTTTCCTCTTACAGATTAAACACATCATATTAATTGATTCTTATATATTGGTTTATAACACAATGTTAGCTCATCTAAGATAGAAATGCCAACCAGAAATGACAGTATTTCATTTTCAAAGTTTAGGCAGAATCCATGCAAAAGACGTTACCTGTATCAGAATTCCATCATTTGTGCGGATGCCACAAAGAAATGGTTTTGCTAGGACAAACATTGCAGGTGTTCAGTTTGTTCATAATCAAGGTGGGTTTGTTTCAGTTACTTCTAGGGCTCTAGGGATGTGTTTTATCTGCTATTCTGGTAAAATTCACTGAATCTTTAAAATGGAGTATTTTGGCTGTATATGCATATGATTGAAATACAATGCACATTCCTTAGAAACTGCCTGTATCCACGATTCATTAAAGCAGGTCTTGTAGAGAGTGCCCTTTTAAAAATCTAACTGGTGCTGATATTTCTCTGCGAGTAAAGATGGTCCTAGTTTTTGGGTAAATTGTATGATAACTCAAAGCTGTTGACAGGTTCATATGCCTGCAAGGAGTTATCCAAACATAAAGGTAAATCTTTTACTTAAATCATATTCATGGATTCGATGGATTCCCGATTCGCCTTAGGCCAGATGGTACCTCAGCCAGAGAGGATAGCTGGAAGGGCATCTCACTGACTGATATGCTATAATCTATTCCCTGTTATGAATTTCTGTGAAAAAATTATTTCCATTCGGCCCACGAAATCACTGAACATATCTATCATGACGCAATCCAGTTAGGTGACCACCTTTCGCGATATTGTGGAAGCAGGAAGAAGATGAAGATATTCTTCTTCATCCTGTGATTTACAAATTTATATAACTCCCTCTTCGTTGCTAAGAATGGATAGTTATTCATGCTTGCATTAGTGACAGAATTGGGGTGGAAACCATGGAGGTTATTATTGTTGCCATGTTTATCATTGGAAGCAAACTGTTCTATACACTTGGTAGACTAATATTGAGATCCACAGTGGTTGGGTCATGGTGATGTATGTTTTATTATATCAAGTATTTTGTGATTAAAGAGAGGAATCCGTTCGGGCATTTTCAACATTTCTGGGTCATGGTGATGTATGTTTTATTATATTAAGTATTTTGTGATTAAAGAGGGGAATTCTTTCGGGCATTTTTAACATTTCTGAAAAAAAAATTAGCAGTTTCTGGAGTTTGGGAATTAGTTGAGAAAGTCTTAATTGGTCGGGAAATCCATACCCTATCCACTTCAAGCATTTGTTCCATTTTGTAGTTGATATTAACCAACCATATCATTGACTTTTATTGTATTTTCATATTAGAAAAGTAGTATTATTTTGTTTTTTCCAATAAAAAAAAATAATGTTTCAAATTACAAAAATGTTTAAATTTATATATGTAAAATTTAATTTTAAAAATAGATTAAAATTGTATATATGTATTTTCAATTTTATTTCTCATTTTCTAATTGAATATTTAAGAATATTAAAGTTTTAGTATTGTGTTAAATATATTCATATAATTATTAACACAAATTAAATTAGTAATTTTATTATGGTACTTGTTATAGGAGAAACATTGTCCTCTATTTACCTTCAATTTTATTGAAATAAGATTTAAATGTATCAATATCTCTATACATTGTAATTTAAAGTATCATTGTAAATTAAAATATTTTTTATATTTTTTTAATATATATTATTGCCCTTTCAAATAATTCTCAACACTCTTATCTAAATTCCCAACTTTCCTACATTTTTAAAACTCATACAACATAAGTATATAACTATCTTATTATTTAAAAATTAAATTATTATTATTATTAAATATTATTATTATTATTTTATTAATATTTAAATTTACAATATAAATAACTATTTTAATTTTCTTTATAGTCTAAAATTTTTATTAAAATTTTAACTATTTTCATTAGTACTTTAATAAAGACTTTATTATTATTATTTGTTTTTCAATTAACAAAGAACAAAGAGAGTAGGAAATGTATTGTAAGTTATTGGAGATAGCCCTAGAACCATTTGTATGGTTGTATAGCATTCAACTTATATCATTATCTTTGTTTAGAAGTGGCATTAATGAGAGAATGCTTATTGGATGTAGTACTTTAATAAGGATTTTGTATTATTATTTGTTTTTTATTTAACAAAGAAAGTAGGAAAGGTATTGTAAGTTATTGGAGATAGAAAATTTTCTATTAGTGTATAACATTCAATTTATATCATTATCTTTTTTTAGAAGTGGTTTTAATGGAGAATTTATTATCTTTTCTTAGAAGTGGTTTTAATGAGAGAATTCATTATTTTTTTTTTAGAAGTGGTTTTAATGAGAGAATTCTTCTAATTGGATTATTGGATGATAGTTAAAAATTCAAAATTATTGAAGAATTTATTTATGAAATTATAGTGAATAAGATTTTGAATTTTTATCATAAGTATTTAGATATGTATTGCTAGACAACTAAAATTTTGATATGTTTAAATTGAAAAAAAAATAATTATAGCAAAATTTCTAGGATGCTTTGTTCGGGAGAAATTTTAGGACTTGTCAAAAACATCAACCTTCATGTCCTATAATTAAGAAAGTATCATGAAAAAAACATGAAGTTTTACTTTGATATGTATCTTCAAGGTCATGAAAATTCGAGTCTAAACCTGTAATAAAAAAAATGTTATATTAAAAATTTTAATAAAGAAAGTATCATGAAAAAAACATGAAGTTTTACTTTGATATGTATTTTCAAGGTCATGAAAATTCAAGTCTAAACTTTTAACAAAAAATCTTATAGTGAAAATTTTAATATCAATTGTTTGAGACTAATTTTAGGACTAGTAAAAAATCCTAATTTCCAGAAGCTATATTTAAAAAAAATACTGAACCAAAACCTAAAAAATCCACCAAAATTACATCATTATGTTTTATGAACTCCTAAATTTTTTTTCTTAAAAAACATTATAGTTGGAATTTCAAGATGACTCATTTGAAGGAGAATAACCCTAGGATCATATTCTATGAAACCAAATGTGATTCAGGTGGATATTGGTAGCCACCCACCTATTCCAATTGGCTCCTCTTGTCCATTTTTGTTAAACACATTCTTTTGTACTTCTTTGTAATTGTGGGTTTTACACTTCTAGGGCTGTCTGAAGGCCTACACATCCTCCAAGTGGATATTGGTGGCCTCTTGCCTAATCCAATCAACTTATTTTGTATGTTTTCATGTCATCACATCTTGTTGTATTTCGAGGGCCATTTTGGGGCCCTAAACATTGTTTTTTTGCTCACCACAGTCAAATTATAGACAGAGTCGGAATCAAATTTTGATGTCAAAATGTGTAGTTCTCTGAAACACCTTTCCAATGGGCTATCACCTACCTAAAATGGAGGTCATATGCAAACATTACAACCCTGGGAAGTTGAGGTACCAACTTTACCTATATGGGCCCACATGCCTTTTGGTGTTTCACCTTCTAGGGTTAGTTTTTTGGATGTCTAGAGATTTGGAATTCATGAGTAATATCAGAAAGACCTCTATAGCCTCATTGTAATCATTCTGCTCAAACAGATGTGTGTCACAACCACATCTCTTCTTACAGATAACTACAACCATTCGAGCAAGTGTTTCAGTTCTGCAGTTTTATAGTTTCAAGCTATTTCATTTATTTAATAGAAGATATTTTTCACTAGATATTTGTGTTATTTTTCATATATATGTGTTTATTATATTCATTCTGTAATCAGTTTGTTCTGTTCCTAAATTTGGATCAGTGGTATTAGAGTGGTCTTCTCTTCATTTTTTTTTTCCCATCCATGCTCCCGACAAGATCTGGGTACAAGAATTTGGGACTCGAACCAATCGATCCATTGTAATATTGGTTGTGCCAAGCCTGAAAACAACCCATGGGGGACGAAAATAAAGATGATGGAACAAGATATCCTATTAAAATGTTGCTCGAGGAATCACTTGCATGAAAAGAAATGAAATGATGGACAACTTTGTGCAGATCCTTCGAAGATTGCCCACAAGAGAATCATCTTCATCAAGTGGCCATGCAACCCCCTTCAAGGTACAGTTAAATTTTGATATTCCATTATTTAAAGGACTGATAGATGTGGATGTTGTAGATAAATAGTTGAATCTGCTCGAAGGGTATTTTTTGGTGCACGATTTTTCCGATAGATAAAATATGACATTTTCACTCCTCAAGGGCGTCCCCCATGTTAATGACTGGTGGGATACTTATTCTGAGAAAAGGGCCATAGAGGAATCTTCAATATTTGTGGTGGAGCCTACATGGGATTCCTTCTGGGATGTTATTAAGGAAAAATACTACCCTGTTGGAAGTTATGAGGACCAGTATACCAGATGGACCACCCTGCGTCAAGAAAGGGACCAGAAAGTACCATATTTCACCAATATTTTCCATACCCTGCACTCTAAATTAGGTATCAAAGACTATGAGCATCATCTGGTGCTCAAATACCATGACTATTTGCATAGGTAAATTCAAACATAAATGGATTTTCTAGGAATCACCTTATTGGGAATGACATATAGATATGTTGTCAAGATCGAGCAGGAATTTAAGCAGAAGAGGTGAGATTTTGGATCTGCAAACTCCTCACAATTGAAGCAGGAAAAAGGTGTCCCCAACCCACACAACAAGGGATCAATATGAGATGGTCACTCTCAGGATAATCAGTCCAAGCCGCAAAACAAGAAGGGCAATGAGAAAATGAGGAAGGACACAAGAAAATGATGTGAGTACCATAAAATCCCTTGGCACAACATTGAAGAATGTTGCTCCAACAAGTCACTCATGATTAAGCTGAAGGCTTCTGAGTCGAAGGTTGATTTTGATTTCAAATGAAATCCCAAAGGAGGGAAGTGAATTATCGATGTTGAGCCCAGTGCCATTGTCTCTACAACAAAAATCCAACCAAGGGAACCAGAAGAAATAGAGGAAGGGGAATGCCCATTTCACTCATAGATGTTGATAAAGGGAGCTCTGCTTCATTTCATTATCAATAGGGGCAGTCATAAGAACCTGATTTCAGCAAATTTCGTCAAGCGGTTGGACCTACCATTGACACTGCACCTGCAACCCTACACCATCGACTGGCTTCTCCAAGGAAGAGATCTTCACATCAGCCAACAATGTTGTCTACCCTACGTCATCAAGCCTTTCAAAGATGAGGTATTGTGTGATATTTCTCCCCTTGAAGTGTGTGATTTTATTTTAGGACAACCATATTTGTGGAAGCATCATGATGTGTATGAGTCTAGACCCTATAGTGTTATTATTACTTTGGGTAGAAAATTGTATAGGATACCAGAGGTAGCGTCACCTATTGCTATTTATTTAATCTCTTCTAAGCAATGCAATAAGGTCATTTCATAGACCGATAAGTTTTTCTTCTTTGTGATCCGTGCTCACAGTGAACAGAATGTCACGGCCACATCTGTGGCCTCTACACAGATCCTCTCTTTACAGTAGAAGCAAGTGGAAGAGATCATTGAAGAATACAAAGACATATTCTCCTCACACACTAGGGTACCAACGCACTGCCAAGTCAAGCATCGAATTGATTTGACCCCCGGTGTACCTCTACTTGATGGACCAGTCTATTGTATCTCGCTCATGGAAAATGACAAAATCAGACATCAGATCCAAGATCTTCTTCAAAAGGGGAACATTAAACCCAACTCCTCCCCTCATGGAATCCTGGTTGTATTGGTACTGAAGAAGGATGGGACTTGGTGACTCTGCACTGATTACATAGCCTTAAAAAAAATCAAAGTCAGGAACCGATACCCAATTCCGAGGATTGATTCCCTTCTTGACCAACTCAAGGGGGAAAATTTATTCAATAAGATTGAACTAAGGTATGGCTACCACCAGGTCCCCATTGAACCAACTGACGTATGGAATACATCCTTCAAATCTAAATAAGGTGTCTTCGAATGGTTGGTCATTCCCTTTGGCTTAACAAATGTACCAACCACTTTCATGAGGTTGATGGATGATGTATTGTGACCCTTCACCAACTCCTTTGTGGTGGTATATTTGAATGACATCCTCATATTCAACATAACTTGGGAGGAGGACATGGGACATATTCAACAGGTTTTGAGAACTCTACGACAACACAAGCTATAAGACAACTTGGAAAAATCCTCTTTTGGCATGAACACGGTCCAATAATTGGGCTAAATTGTTGATGAGCATGGGGTACATGTTGATCAACTGGCCAACCCCGACCACACTAACTAAGATTTAGATATTCTTGGGACTAGCCAACTTCTACTGACGATTTGTGTTGGAATTCTCCCATATTGAATGGGCCCTCATCAAGGTGACCAAGGGAATTGGCAGGGAAACATTCATGTGGGGGAAGAAACAACAACATGCATTCGATGAATTGAAGCATTTCTTGTGCTCAACTCCAGTACTCTCCTTGCCTGATTTGCAACAACCATTTGATATTGAGACTGATGCATCTGACTATGTTGTATGTGTAGTTCTCACTCAACATGGTGATCTAGTGGCATACCATAGTGAGACACTCTCAGATACTGTTTAGAAATACCCCACCTATGACAAGGAAATGTATTCAATTGTACAAGTCTATTGTCAATGGAAACATTACATTCTAGGAAAGGAGATGATCATCCACACTCATCACAAACCTCTGTAGTTCATACAAACACAATGGAAATTGAAAAATGACCTCCATCAAGAGTGGTCCACCTACCTTCAACAATTCCATATCAACATCAAGTATAAGACATGGATCTCAAATTGTGTTGTTGACTACCTCAATCAACCTCCCATGGTTACACTCACCAATGTGCTCCATTCCTATGGACATGAGGCATCTGAGTGGACCCAAATTTATCAACAAGATCCAGACTTCGCCACCACCTATCAACTCTTGGGTACAGGAACAACTGTCACTGATTTTCACATTCAGGATGAACTATTATGACATATGGGCCATCTCTATCTTCCTACAAGTAAGCATCCAAAGATGATCTAGGAATCCCACTACAGTCGGATGGCAGGACATTTTGGCGTGGAGAAAACTGTGTCCATTCTTCAGAAGAATTTTTATTGGCCAAAACTTTGACAAGATTTTGGCAAGTATATTATATATTGCACTCCCTATGCCATTTCCAAGCCAACCATCAATACGCAAGGCTTATACACCCCTCTTCCTAATCCCTAGAAGGCTTGGGAATCCGTCTCAATGGATTACATGTCTGGCATTATGTCCACCAAGAAAGGAAATGACTACATATTTGTGGTCACTGATCGGTTTTCAAGGATGGACATCCTCACATCCTACAAAAATAATATCACAGTGGCAGGTACTACCAAACTCTTATTTGAATGATTGTGTGTCCATTTTTGGATACCATAGACGTCCCTCATCTTCGATAGGGACAACAGTTTCCTCAACACATTTTGGAAGAGTCTTTGATCATTGTTGGACACCAAGCTCACTAAATCCACTTCTTTCCACCCCAAAACAAATGGCCAAACATAGGTTGCCAATCATATGATTTTGCATATCCCACGGATGTACAACTCTATTAATCCATGTACATGGGATGAGAGTCTCCCCTATGTTAAACACAGTTACAATAGGGCTATACATATCTCCATTGGCCATATCCCATTTCAGGTGGGGCTGGGATTCCAACCCTTGGGTCCTATGGATGTTGCAATACCTATTTCCACCACATAGATAGACTCTTCCCACGTTCAGCCTGAGACTGAAAAAGCCACTAGATTCATTGAGAAGATTCAACACATTTGCCAATAGGTCCAAGAGATTTTGTAGAAGTCCAATGCTAAGTACAAGCAACACCATGATTAACACAAGGTACCACACTAGTTTCAGGTTGGAGAAAAATTTTGGTTAAATTTGCAGAAGGAGTGTCTCACGGGGCCCCATCGGAAGCTTCGCCCACTTCGCTATGGGCCTTATACTATCACCAAGGATATGGGTAGCAATTCTTTTGAGATGATCACTCTTCCTTTCCTTGGCTTGCATCCAGTGTTCAATGTGGAACTCCTTCAACCATATTTTCCACCATTATTTAACACCTCAGAGATTGCAGAACAGCTGAAACCAACATAGCTCAACCTTGACTACATGGAACAAGCATCCACCAATCATATAGTGGACACACAGGTCAAGGGCAGTCGCCAACAAAGGATCCAACTTTATCGGGTTGTCAAGGTAAGGGAACTCCTACACCAAGGCAAGTGGCTCACTCAAGGCCAAATCCAACATAAGTGTCCTCATTTGATGGGGGAACTCAACATAATGAAGACCATTTCTTCCTAACGGGGGAGGATTTATCCAAGTGGATATTGGGGGCCACCCACTTATTCCAATTGGTTCCTCTTGTCTGTTTTTTTTCAACACGTTCTTCTATACTTTTTATTAATGTGGGTTTTACACTTCTAGGGATATATGAAGCCCTACACATCCTCTATCTGGATACAAGTGGCCTCTCACCTAATCTAACTTGCTTATTTTGTATGTTTTCATGTCATCACATCTTGTTGTAGTTTCACAACTATTTTGGGGCCCTAAATTTTTTTTTTTTTTTTTTTNACAGAAGGAGTCAAATTTTGATGGCATAATGTGTAGCTCTCTGAAATACCTTTCCAATGGGCTATTATGTGCCTAAAATGGAGGTCGTATGCAAAAGTTACGAACTGGGGAAGTTGAGGTACCATCTTACCCATAGGGGCTCACATGAATTTTGGTGTTACACCTTTTAAGGTTAGGTTTTTGGATGTGTAGTTTTTTGGGATTCATGAGTAATATAAAAAAGGCCTCTAGAGTCTCATTGCAATCATTCTGTTCAGATGGATGTGCGTAGCAGCTACATCTCTTCTTAGAGATAACTACCACCATTCGAGCATGTGTTTCATTTTTGCAGTTTTACAGTTTCATCCTATTTCATTTATACAATATAAGATAATTTTTTCACTAGATATTTGTGTTATTCTTCATATCTATGTTTTTATCGTATTCAGTCTATAATCAGTTCATTCTGCTCCTAAATACTCATCAAAATGTTAGGAAACAAAAACCCAAATAGACTTACAATATAAAGAGAAGTAACTCTACATCTTAAGAATTAGATAGGATAGTGAAAGATAAACCTGTTCAAGATGGGAAACTCTATTTATAATAGAAAAAAAGTACAATAAGATATGATTGTAAAGCTAGGTCTTCTCAATCTATGTAAGAGACAAATGGTACAATTACAATTAAATGGTCTACACAACAACACTAATATAACAATACAGATGTAATAGTTGAATATCTAAGGTTTTATCTAGGGATTAACATCGGATTTCATGCTTAACATAGGTATTTGTCTAGGACTTAAGAAGAAATGAGTTGAAAGAATAGGCGCAGGAACATTCTTCCACAAATAAATCTCATATAGAGAGGTCATAATATAGATAATATTGTTCAGAGATGGACATTAAATCTCCATTGTAGTTAGGGAATGCACCAACTAGTGTGTGGGATTGAAAAGATCACATGGTTTGGAGTGCACATGCTTGATCTTCTTTGTAAACATATGTTATCTTATTTTCTTTGATAATGATTAGTGGTAAATTCAAAAGGAGTGGAGGCGTCATCCATGGAACATGATCAAGAGGTGATAATGATTCCATTCACAATATTTTGTATATTAGTTAATTCATCATTGTTGAGAATTGCAAATTTCTTGTTCTTATATTAAACTTCATGTACATAGGCATTTGGTTAAAAGAGGCATTGTTCATATCATCATTTTTCTCTTACACTTTGGGAAATAGTCTACATAAAATATATACTAACACTTTGGAAAATAGAATGAATCATGATGAACTAGTCTATATAAAATATATACTAACACTTTGGAAAATTGAATGAATAATGATCGCGTAGTCTATATAAAATATATACTAACTGATCAAGATACTGTAAAGTATAAGTAAGTACAATATGAAAACACATATCATAATCATTCGATAAATATCTATCATATTTATGTCATGGTTTTAATCTTGATTTTTAGCTTGGTCATGTATCAAGCCCAATCATCCAATGCAATACGATAACCAATTCCATGGTATTTTCTAGAAATTTGAGGTTGAGTATGTAGAGAAGTGAATAGGGGTGGTGGGATGTTTAGTATGGGAGACATTAAGTTTAAAGAAAGATACTAAGAAAAGAGAAATTAAATAGGTTTCGATGGCACAAGTAGTAACTCAAGTGGGGAAACAAACAAATTTAACTTAGAGAAATTAAATAGGTTTCGATGACACAAGTAGTAACTCAAGTGGGGAAACAAACAAATTCAAGATAAGTTGAGTTATTATTTGTGATGAGGCATGGAAATTATAATGATTGTTCCTCCATGTACTATATTCTCAATGTAACTTGTGATCTACTAAGAATGAAGTGGTGCACATAGAGATTAGGTTCTATATTGGGCATTCTTATGCCAAGATGGTTGTTCTTATAGTATCAACAAAATATATCTTAAGTATCTCGATAGTGACTTGGTCAACCTATTTTTGTAACACTTGTAGTTATTGTCCAATGCCTGAGGAAGTTCTAGGTGTTCTTGTAACAATATCGATTTGTAACACTTTAGTTATTTTCTAATTCGTGAAGAAGTTCTAGGTGTTCTTGTAACAATGACGATTTGTAACACTTGTAGTTATTTTCTAATTCGTGAGGAAGTTCGAGGTGTTCTTGTAACGATGTCGAGTGTTCCATTATAAAATTATAATATGTTATAATATCAATTGTAGGTTTCCTAGTATGTCCATGGATTTAAGTCATGTATTACCAGGTTGCAACTGCCTCTTTACTGTGACATCTATACCGGTGAACATCTATACCACGTGAAGCTCCAAGTCAAACTTTTTATCTGAGGTGAACCATAACCTTGGAATGTCACTGAGATGGTACAAAGACAAATGATAATGAGGGAAGGTCGTTGAGGTTTTGCGGAGGCATGCAATAGAGAGGAAATTTTGGTAACAGTGAGACTCCCATAGAAAATAACCGGGTTGACTCTAAACCCAGAGCGATTACAGAGGTAACAATAGCAGAAAAGTGGTAAAATTTGAGACCTTGCGACTGCAGTTAGTGATGGCATACTTTGAGCCCCTCTCATGTACCACCTTGAACGTATTTCAGCCGTGAAGAGTATTAGAGCCATGTGAAAATGGAAACATGGCATCAAAGGATTGGGTCGTATCTTTCAAAACCGTGATGTGTCCGAACAAGGAATTTATGCATCGTAATAACCTATCAACCTAGTTTACGTCTAACAGACGATGTAGAGAACCATTCATAGTACCATGGATTATGTCTTTACTCCATAGCACAACCTACGTTAAGTTATAATGTTATAAGGGTAGGAAAGATATTACCTTCGGGATTTTAAAGATTTTGTTACAAGAACACAAGGTGCATATCTTATCCAAGGAAAGCGTTACGTTGATTGGAAAAGAAATAGTAAAAGGGGGTCAAATTATAATAGTCCACAACTCAAAACGTTGAAGGTTAACTTATAAAGTTCTTACAATTCTTGTCGTAGATGAACTTTAATGGTAACAATTCCCTGAGGAGGAATTCCTTTTTTCCAAGAAAAAAATAATTGTTTCCAATCAATTCTAATGTTAAAGTTTTTTCATATTTCCATGTTTATATAAGTAGGTTTTGAATGTTAATTGTAAGCATATAGTTTACTAGGTTTGTAATTTATTTATTTATTTATTTAGGATATGAAGTATTTTACATATGATATTAGAGCAGAGGTTGACAAGACTAGACCTTTATGGGCATCATAGGAACTTTAAATAAGAAATATGTTTTGATTTTTACTCTTCTAACGAAAGAAATGACTGTTGATTGCTAATTTGTAGGGTAATAGACATGTGAATAGACATGCCTACCCATAACGAAGGAGAAAATAACTATGAAGAAAATGTCAACCATCAAAATCCTGAAAAGAAAAGTGAGAGTAGTTCAGTCACGCAAGTGCTAGAAACTATGAGAAGTCTCATAGTGGAACTTCATACTTTTAACGATGATAATGAAAAGAGTAAGAGAACACAGAAAGAACAAAAAGAATTGAATGATATATTGTTGTGGAATTTAACATAAAAAAAAAAATCAAATAAAATAGATTTGAACAAAGGAAACAATAAATTATCTTATGAAAACTCAAGCATGGAATCTAAATTAGACGATAGATCATCAACCACTACTCAACTAAGATTAGAACAACAAACATCTTCTATTAGAAGAGGAAAAAATTACATCACTTGGATGTTGAATTCAAAAAGATAAAACCCTCCACTTTTGATGGGGAATGAAAAATAGGTGAAGAAGTTGAAGCTTTGCTACTGGATATCAAGGAATAATTTCAAATTTATAACTACCCTAGTAACATGAAGGTCATAATGGCCATTTATAATTTAGAAGGAAAGGCTAGTATCTGGTGGTAGGACTTGAAGCTAGCCAAAGGATTGAAAGAGAAAAGAATGGAATGGTTAGAATTCAAGAAGTATTTCAAGAAACAATACCTATCAAAAAGTTATTATGAAAGAAATAATAAGGAATTTTATGAACTTCCACTAGGACAAATGTCTATGGATGATATAATTAATAAGTTGCTAGATCTGTTGAGATTTGTACCTTATATTAAGGAAGATAAAGTAAAAATTCAGAGATTCTTAAGTTGTCTCCCACATTCTTATAATGACAACATTGAATTCGAAAGTGAAAAAACATTGAATGAGTTATTTAGGAAATCCATAATGTGTTATGAGAAGTATAAACAAAGATTTGTAACTCCTAAGGCATGGAAAGATAGAAAGAAAGATGAATTGAATCAACAAAACAAAGGATTTAAACCAGCTCCTCATTGTAACATGTTCAAGGGATTCCAAAGAAATGACTATTCATTTGACACATAATAAGCTCAAGGAGGGAATAAACAAGTTAATTTGGGATTCAGGAAGATAGCAGACAATCCTAAAGAACCACTGGAATGTTGACAATGTGGAGAGTGTCATTTACGAAGAAACTATCCATGCTTAAACCCAACAAGTAGGATTTCAGTTCACAATCTATAGGAATCCACCATAGTTGGAGATATTGGGAAAATCATACCCAGAATTAATGTTTCTCTAGAAGGGACACAATTGGATCATCAATCTACTATAGTCAAAATTGAAGGTAGGATACAAAATAAACAAATATCCATACTAATAGATCCGGGGGAAAGTTTGAGTTATATATCTCCATCATTAGTAGAGAATTGTAAGATGGAAAAAGTGAAACACCCTAAATTGTGGTTAGTTAAATTGGCCACTAGAACTAAGAGAAAAGGAACAGAGTATATTTTTAAGTGTAATATAGAAATCAATGATCAAAGTACTATGGTTAACTTAAATGTGTTACCCTTAGGATCATATGATATTATTATTGGAATGGATTGGTTGGAATCACACAAGGTTTTAATAATCTGTTATGAAAAGTAATTTGTATACCAAGATGAAGACGGTGAAAATAGAACAGTTCAAGGACTAAGAAAACCAAGTTTGGTAAGACATATATCATCTATGATACTTAAAAAATGCATAAGGAATGGGTGCCAACTATATGCAATTTAGGTGATGAATATAAAAAATGCTAACGACAAACCAAAATTATAGGATTATGTAGTTTTACGAGATTTCAAAGACGTTTTGGTTGAAGAAATATCGTAATTACCTCTTAGGAGAGATATAGACTTTTCTATTGACTTAATACCAGGATTTTCCCATGTGTCGAAGGCACGTTACAGGAGGAGTATTCCTGAGTTAAAAAAGTTAAAAATAAAGATACATGAATTATTAGATATATTAGACCCAATGCGTCGTCATGGGGAGCACCAATTTTATTTGTCAAAAGGAAGGATGGGACGTTTCGGTTATGTATTGATTATCAACATCTAAATAAAGTGAAAATAAAAAAATACATATCCTCTACCAAGAATTAATGATCTATTTGACCAAGTCGGAGGAGTGAAAATATTTTATAATATTGATCTAATATTTGGTTATCATCAAATCATAATTAAGGACGAAGATATTAATAAAATAGTTTTTCGAACATGATATGGAAATTATGAATTTTTGGTGATTCTGTTTGGACTCACAAATGCACCAACAACATTCATGTGCATAATGAACAATATATTTAGTCAGTATCTAGATAAGTTCATTCTGATTTGTATTGTTGATATTCTAATTTATTAAAAAATTGAAGAAGAACATGAAGAACACCTAAGAATAGTGTTACAAATGTTACAATAACATCAACTTTACACCAAATTTAGCTAGCGTGACTTTTATTAGAAGAAGATACAATACTCGAGACATGGTATTTTAGTGGATGGGATAGCAGTAGATCCAAAAAAGATAAAGTCAATTGTAGAATGTCCTAAACCCACGAACGTTGCGGAAATGCGATCGTTTATGGAAATAACGGGTTATTACAGACGATTTATTCAAAAAAATTCTAAAATCTCTTTTCCTATTACGTCCTTATAGAAAAGGGGGTAAAGTTTATTTGGTCACAAGAGTTCCAGTAAAGTTTCATTAATTTAAAAGAATGATTAATTACCACACCTATTCTTAAGGTCCTCAACCCTTATAAGGATTTTACTGTCTCTATTGATGATAGAAAGGAGGGGTTAGGAGGAATTTTGTCATAAGAAGGACACATTATTTATTGAGAATCAAGAAAGTTAAAGTATCATGAACATAATTATGTGACACATGACTTAGAATTAACAACTCTGATTCAAGCATTAAAGATATGGTGTCATTACTTAATAGGAAGGAAAGTTTTTATTTTAACAGATAACAATGGCGTAAAGTAATTGTTAAATCAATAAGGATTAAATGCATGTTAGACAAGATGGTTTGCATTCCTAAGTGATTTTTATTTTGAAATCAAACATATTAAGGGAAAAGAAAATAAAGTCATGAATGCACTTAGTAGAAGAACGTGTGTTATTTATGAAATAATTATGACTAAAAGTGGCCATGATCTCAAAGAAAAAATAAGATCTACAAGTAGAAGGGACGACGAATATAAAAAAATAAAGGAAAGATTGTTGAAAAGTGAAGAGGAAACAATCAAGACCGATTTCAAAATTGACCAAGAGGGAATTTTGAAATCAAAAAAAATAATTTGCATACCAAATTCGATGGATTTAAAACTAATGATTCTAAATTAAATACACAAGAAACCTTATTTATGCCATCTTGGATATCAAAAAATGGTTACAACACTAAGGAAACAATTTATTGGCCTAATATGAAAACTTATACAATTGACTACTTTTCCAAGTGCTTAGAATGTCAAAAGGTAAAGGAAGAACACAAACATCTAGCTGACTTATTACAACCTTCTCCTATACTGAAATGGAAATGGGATGCGATATCAATGGATTTTATTATAGGTTTCCAAAAACTCAAAAACAACACAATTCAATTATGGTAGTAGTGGACAAGTTAAGTAAATATGCATATCCCCAAATTGGGTGTCATCAGCATCGACGAGCACATGGACAGTTGGGCAGACACCTGGACACAACCCATGCCATGCCAACGTAACCCGCACTCATCCCATACTTTAATCCATGCATTTAAATCTTCTATATACATACCCACACATTCATTTGTACATTGATCAGTTCAATGTAATGGAGCTCCAACTTGCAGGGGTGGTAAATGCGATGGGATGGATGCCTAACATGTCCCATCATTTTCCCCAGTTCAATGGTTTTCGAACTGTGTTGGGGAAACTCATGCTTCATTTGCGCTTTCTTCCTCCCACACCTCATACTCATCCTCCAGTATTCATTTCTCTTTGGCTCTAGTTTGAGCTTTCTCCTGCACTCCACCTCCGCTTCGATCTCTTCTCCTAGCTCCTTCTTTGGTTCTCCCCCTACCCTCCTCTCCTAGTCATAGTCCTCATGCCTCACAAACTAGGTAAGTCTAAGCATGGGGCGGCCTAGTATGCAACGAGAGGCTGAGGCTCGAGGGGTCGTGTGAGTCAAGCTCTTCAGAGCTTGCCTCAGGCTCTGGTCCTCGCCTCCATTCCATAACTCCCCCCTGACCCTATTTGTGCCTCCTCTCTGGAACACCCTCCTGACTATGCCACCGGTCACGATTTACCTCCGTTGTCCTCTTTGTATGCTTGCAGAGTTGATTGGTTTGATAGCTTTGGAAATTCCCTCAGCTTCACCCCAAATTTCATCCTACAGCCACCAACTATCCACTAAACTCCACCTCGCCCCCCTACACCCTCCGCTCCCCCCAGCCCGACTTCCCCTCTCTCTTCTTCCTCCTCCCATCTCCCTCCTCCCCCTATTCATCATATGATGCTCCATCACCCCCTCCACCCCTAATTTCTTGTTATTGGTGTGTTGGGATGGAGAATTTGAATAATTCTCTAGATTTAATCAAGAGATCAATCATGGACGTCAAGTGCACCATCAAGAATTTATAGAACACAGACGACAATCGGGTTTGTCATGAGGAGATTCTGGAATCTCTTCTTCAAGATATCTGGCATACCATCCTGGACACAAGGACTCTAGGTAAGGACACTATGTAGGACCAATGGAAATAAATAAGGCCCGACCTCAGCTGTGGATGATCCCAACATTCTTAGGTTTCTCATGTTTTACATTTACAGATAGTTTAGTTTATAGGGTTCCAGGCTTGCGTGGCATTCAAGATGTAGACTTAGCACATTTTTTTATTTCTATGGTTTTTGAAATTTGCATGGACAATTGGAAACTCCATGACCATGTGGAAGCATTGGTTTCCCACTAGGGCGATGTTGCCGCAGTCTCTCGGGATACTCCGACATCTGTAACTTTTTCTCTTTAGCAGAATTTAATATATTTTCCTAACCTACAAAAAAAAAAAGTAAATCTACACATTTTATACATGTAAAGTCTACTTGCAAGGTTTCTTGTATTGCATACATTTTTATGAAACAAATTTTTAGATTACATGGAATACCAAAGAAGGTAATTTCTAACAGGGATGTTAATTTTACTTCAAGTTTTTGGAATGCATTGTTTGCAAGCCTTGAAACCCATTTTACTTTAGTACTAGTTACCATCCTCAAACTGATGGAAAAAAAACATATTAATCGTATTATTTAAGACATGCTATGAATGTACGTGATGGATAAACCAAAAAAATGGGGAGACTACTCACATTTAGTAGAATTCACCTATAATAATGGTTATCAGTCCTCAGCCAAAATGAGTCTATTTGAAATCCTTTATGGCAGAAAATGTACAACTCTTATTAGTTAGGAAAATACAATTGATAAAATCATGGTTGGACGAGATATATTATAGGAAATGGAGTTGATTGTTAAAAAGGCTCAACATAATTTAAATGTGGCATAAGATCGATAGAAAAGTTACCCAAATCAAAACATACTACATAAAGAATTTAATGTCGGAGATCACGTCTATTTGAGGGTTAAAGAAAAAAATAGTTCATTGAAACCAGGGAGATGTACAAAATTGGCACCAAGGTTTTGTGGACTCTTTGAAGTATTAGCTCGAATTGGTCCAATGGCATATCAACTAGCACTACCAAAAAATTTAAAAGTTCATATTATTTTTCATATGTCGTTATTAAAGAAATATGTTCATGACCCTATGCATGTAATTGATTGGAACTTGTTATAGGTGGAACAAGAAGGTATGATTTTTGTGGAGCCTTTGTGCATTTTGGACAAGAAATAAATGGTATTGTGGAACCAGGTCATCATACAAGTAAAGTTGCAATTGAAGCACTTTAGTCCTGAAGAATCTACTTGGGAGTTGGAGGATGTCATGAGAAAGAAATACCCATCTTTGTTACAAGGATGACCAGAAATAATAATTACTAGCATTGAGGACAGTGTTAATTCCAAGAGGAAGAGTATGTAATATCCCAAAATAAAGTATTAGGTATATTAAATAATTTCCTTAAGTGGAAAATTCGAAATTGTGATTAGTAGGGAAAAGGAATTGTTGTTAATATAATTACTTTTTAAGATATTGACTTTCCAACTGTCCTAAATTATTGGATAGATGTAAGAGACAAGATTTTTAATTAAATTTATGAAGCAGAAAAAAGGAACAAACAAGTTAAAAATAGATGATCATGAATCCATGAGTGGGGAAAAAGTTGGCACTAGCATGAAAGGACATGTGTCAAAAGTCAATATTGGTGATTGACACACCCTGAAAATCAAGGATTTCCAAAGAAGCAAATTTTTAAAGGAGGGAAAATAGCTTTAAGAAACAAATACCTAGGCAAGAAGACATAAATACACATGTTTGAGGAGGCATGAAACTACTTAGCATGTGAGAAAGAAAAAAATATATTTCTATGGAAAATGAAATAAGGTACTATTGTGGTATAAATAGGGAAACATGAAAGTTTTTGTGTGAGCATTGAGGTGTTAGGCAACAATTGAGGACAAATTTTTTTGCTAGAATAGGAGGCTCATTTTCCATTATGAATTCATGATCCGGCTTGGTGTTGATTGGATCAAGTGATTTGGGTGATCCATTCTACGACTTGGTCGAACTTGGATGCTCCTTCTGGTTCCAGGCTCACCTTTAAGTTATTTGATAAATTCAATGGTTGTGTCAATGTTATTATTGAAATGGATAATTTATTATAGCATAGAAATAGTTATATGTTCATAATGTTTTTTTTTATTGAGATTATTGTATGGAAGTAATAGTTGAATGTAATAAAGGATTACATTTACTGGATTTCTTTAACAAATAGGATCATTAGGATAACATAAGAATGACACAAAGATACTACCCATCCAAGCAACCATGCAAGGTTAATACCTCTAGGACACATAAGCAATGCTCAAGCCCAAGATCCAATTGATTTTGACCACTTAAGGTCTCAGGGCTGGTGATTGTTTCTGAGGAATAAGGAAGTGTCTAATTCCCACAGTGCAACATAATCTGCAATCCAAACTAGCTCATCAATCTCATATAAGCATCAATTATTCATCATAGTGCAAATAATAATCTACTCTACTTAATAAATATTCAAGCAACATTGACTGTAAATGAGTAAGAGACTTTTACATAAAGAATAATAAATCAAAGAGCATAAATAAATCTTATTCTGGTGTAACTCAACTATGCATATTCATATTAAGGAATATCTTATAAGAATATATAACAAGAATCTAAGGGCTAAAATCATACATTCATTTGAAAGGAACCACAAGGAGATCAATCTCTTAAGAACTACATTAAATTTAGATGCTACCTTGTATTATGCATCCAATTAATAAAACTAAAAACATCAATCATAATATTAATTAACAAGAAGTCTAATACTGGAATATCCATTTAAAAGAACTAAGGGGTTGAATCATAGAAAGAAATATGGAAAGATTCCAATACTACCTTACATTTCCATTTACATAAACTAAAGGAGTCAACTCATAATTAAGAATGAGATAAGATAAATTATATGCTATCTTGAAAATTCATTGGAGGAGTGAAGGGAACACCAACCATAATAAGTAACATATAGAAGTCGACTACCTATGTATCCATTTAGAAATTTAAAAAATCAAGTCTTATTAAACCATAAACAAGCACTCACATGATAATTTATAAATCCGTTTAAAAGTTTAGGAAGACCAATCTTAGTTGACCAAAGATAATTATATCCAAAGGATAAATCACAAGTCTAAAGTAAGGAATAAGGAGTTATGAGATTTATCCTAGCCCCAGATCCGGTGTGCAGAAAAATAAAAAATTCATTCCAAACCCCAATCCATCCCTCCATCCAACACTTAATCCAGTCCTCTATCCAACACTTAATCCAGTCCTCCATCCGACACTTAATTTATGAAAATTTTAAATTAATTTTGAGTGCTGCAAAATCGATTTTTATTAAGTAGCTTATAGGAAGGGACAATAAGTATTGTAGGGTTGGTCAAGAAGTTGAAGCGACAGGTAAGAGATGAGTGATCGCTTATACCTCCAACAAATCAAAAAATCAAATAACCCTTCTCGGTTTTAACCCTATGGTGTTACCACTACTTTAAAACGTGGAAATCAATACCAAATAGTTAACTGGAAAAAGGATAACCAGACATGAACATGTTAAATGACACTGTAATTTCAAGAGAAACATTTTTCAAACAAAACTTAATCTGACATGTGATCCATCCCTTGATCCACCCCCTGATCCAACCCTCCATGCACCCCCTTATCCAGATGTCGATCTTCCCCCTGATCTGACCCTTGAAACAAAACGCTAAACGGATGAACAACAATTAAAACCAAATTTCTCTTTTGATGTACCAGTGTATAGGAGGGTTAAACACTCAGAATGCTTTAAGGGGGTAATCAACTTATGATGTAGCGAATAAAAGAGTTAAAAAAACAAACAAAATGATGGGTTGTTAAATAATTGGGAAGCACCCAGATCGACACCCAATTAGCACCAGAATTCAACGCTCAATCCCATGGAAAAGAGGAGAAAAAATCACAAGTAAGCATAACCACAAGGTGACAAGGGAGATTCCACAAAACAAATCCCCTCCCAATTCCATATTGGCTCTACGTCATTCGATTAAATTCCAGTTTTCAGAAATTTAATTAAATAAAAATAACAAGGGATATCACTGGTACACAAAATTCACACCCTCCATTGGTGCACTCGAAAGTCAAGATTTATAGCTACTGAAGGAGCCCAAGACAAGTGCGCCCTTAACTTCAGGAGATACCAAGGTGGATGGATTACATAAATCACAACAATAACATCGTAGAGAAAGGACAAAGTTCCACAAATCGAAATAGAATACAAAAATTAAGGAGGCAACATTCAATTTCCAATTATCCCGAACTGTTAATTTTACGAAAACAGTGTTTAAAATTTCCTTTCAAGCTACAGGCGAGTGTGGGTTATGTAACTCATGGATTTGCAAGAAAATCAACTGTAAACTACAATTTAAGGTTATCAAGGAAGTTAATACTTGATTGTACTTAAATGCAGAGTAAGGTCAAATTCCACAGGGGAGGAAGTGAACATCAAGAACTCAATTCAAATCAGAAAATCCCATGACAAAAACAAATTATTCGAGACCTCCATAACCAACTGCACAAGAATCTACGACTCATAATCTTTTTTGAGTAGTTGGTTTGCAAAATAAAATTAAAATTTATGTTATCCAAAACAATGGTAGTGGCAAGGAAGTAAGCACACCTTTGGGTAAAATCAACTTGCAGTAGGTCAGGAGAATCCAATGGATGGTAAAATGAACGATAAGGAATGAGAATTTCCAATACTTTTAGTAAACAAAAATGCATTTTCAGTAATGACAAAAATTATCTTTCTATAGTACTCAACCATCAGATAACTTCAAAATTTTGATTTAAAAAAGTTCAACACCATTTACAACTAATTTCTAAAATCTATAAATACAATTTAACTAATTAAAATTTCAAAACTCTAATAAGAAAACTGTAACCGAAGGCAAAGAATTATGAAGATGTTCTTCAACAAACAATGCTCCTTCCTTTCTCCCTCTTGTTAATCATTGGGACTTCACTAGTACCTCCCAACCAATGCTAGGGGTACTCTTCTTCCCCCTTAGCCCCCCGAGCCACAAAGGGACCACGCAAAAACACAACCAAAAAACTCTAGCTCCCAGCTCACATCGCAAGGTAAAGCTACAACTCCATTTCTCGAGCTGGGTATCCCAACTCTCACAAGTAAAATTAGTTAGAATTTTTGCATCATAACCTTACTCATACCAGTCAAGATCCATTCCTCCTCTCAACTATTTACTTTATAGAATTTTCCTTAGTGACAACTTGTCATTTGCACATTTAATTTGTTTTTTAAAAATAAATTAGAAATTACTCCCTCCGTACACTTGTCACTCGCTCCCTTAGTTGCACCAATAAACCCACCATTTAATTTAATTAAATTTCAATTTATGTCATCCATCCTAAAAGAGTTCCTAAAATTACTCCTAGCTATCCCTTTATTCCCTCTATTTCCTTTTTAATGAATGAGGCCTTTCTAAAACTTAGTTGTGCTTAATTTAGGAAGGTTCTTTAGTTATACTAGACTAGATACCTTTCTATGCTTACACATTTATTCTTTATTCATTTCTCAACTAAAATTCTAAATCAGTATTTACTTGCACAAGTGTATTAATCATTCCTTAGTATTTATTTTTATTTTCAATTATTCTTAATTTGATTTATTTCATCCCCTAATCATTTAATTTAATTTAAATTTTTTATCTTTTATTCTTCTCACTCACTTAGACATAGTCTTAGTTAAATATTTATTTGTGAATGCCCAGAACTTTAGGGAGTATGCTTAATTAATTCATTCTTTAGTTAATTAATTAATCAATTAATCAATTCGGCAAGTGCTCAAGGTTTTAAGGTCTAACATTCGCTCAAGTTTTCTAGGCCACCTAGGTTCATTGAGTCATTTTTATTTATTTAAACCACAATGTTCCCTTCAAGACACACACCTTTCTCCAAGGTTTCCACCCTCCTTTAATTCAATTTTAATTATGCGACATGCCCCTCAAAACGCACTATGTGCTCCAAGGGTGCCACTAGCCTTTGAATGGTTTTGGTAGTTTTCCAACCCTTGGAGTAAATACTCCATTTAGGATACTTTGTGAGAGACTAAGGGCTTGTATGGAATAAGGACCCTGCCTTATGGCACACCCCTTAGAATCTCCGTGAGAGACTGTCTCAATCTTCCCTCACGACAACGTGGATATCTCGAATTAGGTAATCATTAACCTACAACTGAAGCCACGACAAGAGTGCTAGTAAGCTATGGTAGGGATGATGCCACATCTCTCTCTCAATATATGGTTTTTGTGCATGGCCCCTTTACCCCTTATGTGAGTCTGATTAGAAAGAAATCATCAGCATGCATCCATCAATGAAACATTGCCAATGATCCATAACAAAATCATAATATACATGATAATATGTCACATATGCATAAATAAAAATACCCAAACCAATACAATCCACTTCTTGACTCGATCCTGAGTCCAAGGAGGTCCATTGATGCCATTGGCATCCTCAACCTGTCAAGTTTCCTACACACTCAGAGGAAACTTGCCAATATCATAAGTCAATACATAGATATCAATTAACATAACATCACAATCATCATCATCATCATAATAATTGATAAGAGAATAGACGACAATATACTAAAACTGGATCACTTGCATGCAAGTGTCCGCAAAGAGTAAGTCAAATCACATGCGTTCAAGAGAGGGATGTTACATACACCCACTCTTGTTTTAAAATTCATCCCAAAGTTTCATAGTATATATATGCACTAATAAAGTATCTGATAATATCTAAATGTCTAACTATCAAATAAAAATGAAAATTGTAGGCACACATCATATGAATCCTCCCAAGTAGCCGAGTGTGGACTATAATTGTTCCACTGGACATTGAATTGATCAACTATTCGATGTTGTAGTTGTCGAATGTGATGGTCCAAAATTTGGATTACCTCCTTCATGAGTGCACCCTCGGCCTTCATGAGCGCACCCTTGTCCAACACCTGCAAAGAACTCATGTCAATCACATGTGTAGGATCACTAACATAATGTATCAAAATAGATACATGAAAGACATTGTGCATATGCATCAAAGAATCATGCAAGGCTAGT
>JASDQU010105501.1:9029-26953 GCA_032191745.1 Picea mariana | reverse complement strand
GATTGGTTTGTTGTCTTTTATAAAAGACTAGTCTTGCTGACTGGATTGGATGCATACATAAATTACTAAAGGATGGTAGTTTTGATTATTAGTACATGCA
The DNA here is from genome assembly GCA_032191745.1 of Picea mariana. Classification (NCBI taxonomy): domain Eukaryota; kingdom Viridiplantae; phylum Streptophyta; class Pinopsida; order Pinales; family Pinaceae; genus Picea; species Picea mariana. Next base: position 26,853 of record JASDQU010105501.1, on the reverse strand, counting down.
CGAGACTTGTATGTACTAGCTACACATACATTTCTTGTACATATACACTAGTATGTATGAGTTTTCTTGACTTACATATTGATAGTGTCGGTTAATTGTTATGAATGTGTGAACCATGTTTCTTTTCCTTTGTACCATAAGATACCTTAACTTCGGGACGAAATTTCCTGAAGGGTGGGTGTATGTAACGACCCTGCTTAAATAAATGTATAGGATTATTAATTATAATTAAATTGATAATATGATTGTCCTAAGATGTCAGCTAAACAATAATTATTTCTTATATAATATTAACTAATTAATTATTATTAATTATTTGTTCATAACTGTCAATGATTAATTAATTATTAATCGACTCTTTAATTATTTGAGTAAAGAATTAATGGTTTTAATAATTTAATTTATTAAGACTTACGTACACGGGAAGGGATAATACATTGAACATAAAGGGATAAGATATTAATTATAAAGGGATAAGATATTAATTATAAAGGGATAAGATATTAATTATAAGGGGATAAGATAATAAATAAATGGATAAGGAAGTTAATGAAAGGGAGGTTACGAAGGAAGGGAATCATTCTATGGGGAATTTTCTTTTAGGGGTTCTCCTCGATTTGCAGAGAGGAGAGTTTGAGCTCTGTAGTCGGGAGGATTAGTACATGGGGCACCGATTTGTTGGGGCTTTTGGGCACGGGGGCCAGGATATCCATATGGTATCCTGGAGCTAGGAAGTTGTCCTAGTTGGTAGGGTGGAACAAGGTTTGGGCAGTGTTTGATCCAATTAAACAACGAACAACCAGATTGACGGAGGAATTAGCATCAGACCAAGGTATTTTAAAATTATGTATTTGTTTTATTCTGTTATAAAATTAATATTCGTTGTTAAATTTAACTTGCGTATGTGCTAAATTAAAAGGAATTATTGAATTTTCTTAAATCAAGTAGCAGTTACTGTGTTGTTCGATTAATTATTTGATGTTAAATTTATTTGGCTACTACATTTCATGTTCTCATATTGAGTATTTGACTATGGAGGTTTTGACATATATATGGTGGGAGTCCTTGACTAAATGTTCTCATAACTTTCTGGCTTAATGCATGTGACAATGAAAATGTGAACTTGATCTAATTCCATAGAGTAAGTTGTGGTGGTTGAAAGAGGAATTGTGCATATGAGTATTTTTCTATTATACTCCAGGAAATTGAATGAATCACCACCACCTAATTTACAGAAAATATATACTATTTTATCAATATATTGGAAAGGAAATGTATGTACAATATGAAACCAGATATCACTATAAAAAAATATCATAATTATTCGATGAACATGAGTATAATTATTTTAACATTTATTTTGAGATTTTTCATGCATCACATTTATGTCAAAATCCCAATCATGAAATGCAATATTGTAACCAAGTGAATGGTGTTTTATATAAATTTGAGGTTGGGTACCTAAATTAATGAATAGGGGTGGTGGAATGTGTGGTATCGAAGACATTATGTTTGGGGAAATCTATTAAGAAAATAAAAACTAAATATGATTCAATGTGTTAGCGACCTTTATTGTCCTAGGCACAAGGGTCCCAGGTCTGCAGGATGAATGGGAAACACCCAAGTGCAGTAGTGGAAGGATCTCTTCTCTGGTTACGAGTCAAGCGAGCGGGCAAGGTTTTGTTGTCGACAGCCGAGATCTATCCATGAAGCAGATCAACGGTCATCGAGATATCAGGGCTGCCAAGTTTCCTAATATATAGTGTAAGAGAAAGAGCCTATATTTTAAAGCTAAGTCTGGGTCGTCCGATTCATTGACGCGTGGCGCAAGATCTGGTCACATCGGCATATCAACATGAGTTCAAGGGGTAAAAGTCCCTTGTCATTTCACATATCGAAACCCTAAACCCCGAAATGATGATAAGTGCCCTTCAAAGACAAGCTCATGGTCTTAGCACCTGGTCACGTCAAGCGAGCTTGATAATGGAGGCATCCCTCTTCTAACATCAAATGCCATATTGACCGTTCCTTTGTAGGACACGCGGTGCATAGCTAAGCCACGAGTGGGGTCCTTCGGTATTTTCATGATGAAAGCGCCGAGGTCATCTCAACTATTCATCCATCAGTGAGGCTCAGGAACGTTTAATTTAAAGAGGGTGTAGATCTGGACAGTCGTGATCCAGGCACTCAAATTCATGGACAAGGTCCAATTCCGCACCCCCTTCACCATTCTGGCTTTAACGAGAGGGGGAGGGTCCGAAATTGGAGGTAATGTATGAGCACATCTGGACAGCGCAATTCTCAGTGCTTAGATCTGCAGTCTGTATTGGATTCCAGACCCCCCCATCGGTTCTTCCTTTAATGGAAAGGGGGGGGTCCGGAATGGATTTCTACTTTAGCGGGCCCCCCTTCCTGTTGTGTCACTGTCTGAGTCGTTCCCCCCGTTGCCACCTGTTATCCACCTATCACACCCCTCTTACCCTGTCATATATCCAATTTTCCTCTCTCCATCCACATGGCACCTCCTCAGCTAGTCATCCTCTCATCTCCTGCCACGTGTCCCTCTCATTCCTAGTCACCTCCTCCTATACTCCCACACTCCATGCTCCTCCCTCCTCTGTCCTATTCGAACCGCGTGGCATTCCTCAGCTGATGTCACAACTCCCGTTTCTTCTCCATCACCTCCACAATGTTCATGCCTTTAACCTCCGTCACGCCCTCATCCACATCATCCAAAGGGGTCCCTCGCAGTAGTCCAGTGAAGTAGCATCCAAAGAAAGACCGTTCGACTGATATAGGTGGCACCATTAGGAGACCTCCACGTCCCAGAAGGGTAAGTTGACTGAGGCCACCCCCGATCCCAAAAAGTAGTTATTGCGGCAGTTGCTGGTGGTTGAATATCAACTCTACCATAAAAGGAAGGTCCGACAAAAGACTAATTCATGTCGACTCATCTGAAGAAGGACAATCCAAAATCTGACGGCGTTTGTCATAGGCATACGGTCATCTAGAATCTGCATGCGCAGACTGTCGGAAGGCATGTAGACACAATATTTTAATTGCAGTATCTCGTTTTCACTGCTGTGTTTTGTTTTAAGTATATGTAGGCGTTTTCACCATTTTTGTAAGGATCGATGGTAGAGAAGAGTTCCCGATTGTAAAGTTTTAGCACAGACTCTATTTCTCTGGTTATGCAGCTTCATATGAGATTTCTTGCTTTATAATAGATACTCTTTCTTACTTTGTCTAATTTTCGTCTCATGCTAGGAGATTCTGTGAATGAATGATTCGTGCGGATCATTGCAATTATGTCATGATAAAGGGTTTATTTATGCATTATTGTATTCTCTGGTTTTCTGTGTTTGAGCGCAAGAAGATCTTATGTTTGGATGCCTTCCTCTACAGTTTGTTGGAAACCTGATGTTTACTACATACCTTCGCATCTCCCTGATATAAGTCTTCCCCCTACTTACCCTTACTACACCTCACTGTCTGAAGTTCATGCAAGACCTCACCTGCCCATGCATTCTTGTCCTAATTTCAGAGTTAGAGCTACATCTTCTTGAGTTAACCTCCATTTGATCACCTCATTAAACAAAACATGATACTAAACTGATGGGTGTCAGGCTCTGCTCCTGCTACAATCCAGAAGTGACTTCTGACACTAACATTTCTGGCGCCGTTGCCGGGGACGAAGTTGAAGATTTTCCCGGGGTAGAATGACATTGAACCTATGATTCAGAAGGTGCATCAGACATTAGATCCCTTAAAGATTGCTACTATGCACCTAGAGACTCCACTATGGTGACTCCATTGTTTCCACATCACTGTTTCAGCTGTGACTACTAATAGCACACCTTAAAGCTGACCCTAAGGAGCTTTCTCGAGAAGGTTTCAACAGCTGATTTCTCAGCCTAAGAAGCTTCCTGGGGTAAGGACAACATTAAGATCTAGCCTTTGATGGTGAACTAGGACCAGGAACATTCGAAGCTGCACATCTTTCACCTGACGACTCCATGATTCAAGGATCGATTGGCGACTCCACTGGTTCGATATGGAGAAAATCCTTGCTCACAGGTTTGCTCCTTTTAATTTTTCTGCTATTCCTGGTTTTCCTAAATTTGTCCTCTCTCCGAATGAATGGGGCGATTATTTGCCCATATTTGGAAAATGTGAAGAGGACAACCCTGCTCAACACCTCAGTGAGTTTCAGGAACTCATGCGTCAGTGGAAGATACATCATGAAGATGTATTACTGAAGATGTTCATGTTCTCGTTAGCAGGGGATGTGCGTAGATGGTATCATTCTTTACCCCCTACTAGCATTTCTTCACTCAGTGAGTTCCATGCAGCTTTCACCGCTTACTGTCAGAAGTTGTATCCCTCTGAGTTGATTTTTCATAACTGTTGTGAGGGATAATACAACCAATGTATACAAGATAGAGCCGTCTTTTATGAAGGCTACGAGGATGATCTTGATGACCTGGATCATGAATCAGTCCTTTCTCCTCCCCATTCTTCTACTTCAGGTGAAGTTATGGAGCTGATAAAATCTATCAATGCTAGACTTGACAGGTGGGAAGTTGACCGATGTGCAGAGTATTTTCCACCCTTTGAAGAAGATGATTTTGGTATCTCTACAATGAATGATTATAAATATGCTAGGGAGGAAGAAGATGCTTTGGGAAGAGTTATGGAAATGATAAAATCTATCACTACCAGACTTGACAGGTGGGAAGATGAACAATGTGCTGAGGATTTCCCATCCTTTGAAGCAGAGGCCCTTAGCAGCTCTACTGAGGGCAATTATGAAAAAAGCTTTCCCACGGATCCTGTTTATGGTCATTATGAATCTAACCCATGGGAGAGCCAAGAAGAAGAAATCCTCCCATATATGATTATGTCTAATGAAGGCTGTGATGATGAGGGATGGAAGGATGGAAGATTGGGGGAAGAAGATGCTCTCAGTGAACTGATAGAGTAGGTCGTAGAACCTTGTCCTCTGCTCACTAAGGAAAATTATCACGAGGAAATCAACCATCTTAGTCCTTCAAGAGACGCTAAGTAGTATGAGGAAGACAAGAATTTACTCGAGGGGCCTGTTTATGATGAATACGAATCTGACCCGAGGGAGAGCCAAGAAGAGGAAAAAGAACTAGAGGAGCGGTTTGCCCTTTGTTCAGAGCCAATTAGTGAGCAGCCACCACCTGAGATCAGCGAGCCTACTTCAGTTATCCACCCACCTATTCTTATTAGAGATATTCCTCTGCATGTGAGAAACTCTGTAGCAGAGGAGGCTGCCTATCAACAATTTTATGAAATTTTCCACTCATTCTATGACCCTGTCGGTGAATACATGGAGTGGCATATCCTTTATGCCTTGGAGCCGCCCTATTCCATATCAACTTCACCCTATAAGGAGAAGTTGAAGAGTGTAGTCGTTCTGTTGTCACAGTTACACTATCTGCTGATGATCATGACAGGAGGAAGGAGCTTCTATCCAGGAAGCTGCTTGAATGGCTATGGTGGAAGTTTTCTTTCACCTAGCCCATGTAAAATATTTTATTAGCATTAGGACTATATATAAATAATCTCCTTTGAGCATGTAGCTTTATTTTGTTACTTTTATTTTTCATCCTGTATTTTTCAGCAGCGAGATGTTTTGAGCATGACTCCATAGCCCAACAGCAAGGCACTGAAGCTGCGGAATGAGTTCTTGAAGCATCACAGGGACGACTCTATCCCCCATGGAGACTAATGTTAGCGACATTTCGTTTCCTAGGCACAAGGGACCCAGGTCTGCAGGATGAACGGGAAACACCCAAGCGCAGCAGCGGAAGGATCTCTTCTCCGGTTATGAGTCAAGCGAGTAGGCAAGGTTTTGCTGTCGGCAGTCGAGATCTATCCATGAAGCATATCAACGGTCATCGGGATATCGGGGCTGCCAAGTTACCTGATATATAGTGTAAGAGAAAGCACCTATATTTTAAAGCTAAGTCTGGGTTGTCCGATCCATTGATGTGTGGCGCAAGATCTGGTCACATCGGCATATCAGCATTCGGGAGTTTGAGGGGTAAAAGTCCCTCATCATTTCACATCTCGAAACCTCGAACCCCAAAATTTCAATAAGCCCCCTTCAAAGCCGAGCTCATGGTATTAGCACTCAGTCACATCAAGCGAGCCTGATAATGGAGGCAGCCCTCTTCTAACATCAAATTCCATCTCGACCGTTCCTCTGGAAGACACGCGGCGCATAGCTAAGCCACGAGTGGGGACCTTTAGGATTTTCATGATGAAAGTGTCGAGGTCATCTCAGTCGTTCATCCATCAGCAAGGCTCAGGCACATTTAATTTAAATAGGGTATAGATCTAGACGGTCGTGATCCAAGCACTCAAATTCATGGACAAGATCCAATTATGCACCCCCTCCGCCATTCTGGCTTTAACGAGGGGGGGGGGTCCAGAATTGGAGGTAATGTATGAGCACATCTAGACGGCCCAAGTCTCGGTGCTTATATCTACGGTCTGTATTGGATTCCGGACCCCCCCATCGGTTCTGCCTTTAATGGAAAGGGAGGGGGTCTAGAATGGATTTTTACTCTAGCGGGGCCCCTTTCCTGTCGTGTCACTGTCTGAGTTGTTCCCCCCATTTCCATCTATTCTCCACCTACTGCCACCCTCTTCCCCTGTCATCTATCCAATTTCCCTCTCTCCATCCACATGGCACCTCCTCAGCTAGTCGTCCTCTCGTCTCCTGCCATGTGTCCCTCTCATTCCTAGTCACCTCCTCCTGTACTCCCGCACTCCATGCTCCTCCCTCCTCTTTCCTATTTGAACCGCGTGGAATTCCTCAGATGATGTCACAGCTCTCGTTTCTTCTCCATCACCTACACAGTGTTCATACCATTAACCTCTGTCACGCCCTCGTCCACATCACCCACAGGGGTCCCTCGCAGTAGTCCAGCGAAGTAGCGTCCAAAGAAAGACCGTTCGACTAATCCAGGTGGCACCATTAGGAGACCTCCACATCCCAGAAGGGTAAGTTGACCGAGGCTGTCCCCGATCCCAAAAAGCAGTTATTGCGGCAATTGTTGGTGGTTGAATATGAACTCCACCATAAAAGGAAGGTCCAAAAAAACACTAATTCACGTCAACTCATCTGTAGAAGGACAATCCGAAATCTAATGGTGTCTATCATACGTGCATGATCATCCAGAATCTGCATGTGCAGACTGTCGGAAGGCATGCAGACACAATATTTTAATTGCAGTATCTCGTTTTTGTTGTTCTGTTTTGTTTTGAGTATATGTAGGAGTTTTTGCCATTTTTGTAAGGACCGATGGTAGAGCAGAGCTCCCGATTCTAAAGTTTTAGCACAGACTCTAGTTCTCTGGTTATGCAGCTGCATATGAGATTTCTTGCTTTATAACAGACAGTCTTTCTTACTTTGTCTAATTTTCGTCTCATGCTAGGAGAGTCCGTGAATGAATGATTCATGTAAATCATTGCAATTATTCCATGATAAAGGGTTTATTTATGCATTATGGTATTCTCTGGTTTTCTATGTTTGAGTGAAAGAAGATCTTGTGTTTGGATGCCTTCCTCTAAAGTCTGTTGGAAACCTGATGTTTACTACAGACCTTCGCATCTCCCTGATATAAGTCTTCCCCCTACTCACCCTTACTACACCTCATTTTCTTAAGTTAATGCAGGACCTCACCTGCCCATGCATTCTTGTCCTAGTTTCGGAGTTAGAGCTACATCGTCTTGAGTTAACCTCCATTTGATCACCTCATTAAACAAAACGTGACACTAAATTGATAAGCGTCAGGATCTGCTCCTGCTGCAATCCAGGAGTGACTTCTGACGCTAACACAATGGAAGAAGTGGTAACTAAAGTGAGGCTAAGAAATTCAATGTAAATTAGGTTATTATTTGGGATGAGGTGTTCGTACACTATGGTAAGTGCATGCAAGTTCATACAGTATGGTGTTATAATGATTGTTCCTTCATGTATTATTTTCTTAACGTACCTTGTGATCTACTAATAATAGAATGCCGAAAAAAAAGATTAGGTTCTATAGTGTGAATTCTTATTCGAAGATGGTATTCTCTTATAGTATCAACACAAGATATCTGAAGGCTTTTAATAGTGACTTGGTTAACCTATTTTTAAGCACTTGTAGTTTTTGTTCAATGCTTGTCAAAGTTTTAGGTGTTGTTGTAACAATTTTCAGTGTTTCATTATAAAATTATAATATCTATTGTATGTTTCCTTCTAGGTCTTTGGTTTAATTCATTTAATGTAAGGTAGTTTTAGGATAGCAGGAGTAAATAAACAATAAATTTGTTTTTCTTCAAGAATGTGAACCCCACTTATGTTAAAACCTTCTATTAACCTACAATGCATATCATTTGAATATAACCTAGCTTCAAATAGATACGTGTTACGATGGGAATAATAGTAGATGGTTATTGAATTTCTCTTTATTTTTGTATAAAATTACCCTTGACATATTCAAATGTGGTGGAAGTAGGTTTCTATAGTTCTAACCAATGAAGAGTTCATTTCCCGACGGTACTCTTGAGATAAGAATTATTAAACTAGTTGGTAATGTTAAATTGAGGGTGGGGTGTCTAGATAATTATACACTATGATCATATGATTTCCTCAATTATTCTATATGTAATATGGAGGAACATGCAAAATTAATATGATTCTCATTCCCACCATAAAATTTTCATGGTTAGAGTGATGTTTTTATTAAAATTCCAGATCCATTGGTTTTCATGGGTAACAAAAGAAATCTTTGAAGTTTTGAAACAAATAGAATGGAAATTGTATGGTTTCACATAGGTAGATGATAGAGAAGATTATATAACCCTAAATTTGTACCATCCTTTGTGACATGATCCAACAAATCTTGTAGTAATTCAACATGTACCAAATCAAAGAAAGTAATGAACAATATTGAAACAATTATTTGAGAACAAATTCAATTTCTAAAGAAAGGAACTTGAGAATCATCATTGATCTATAAACTCTCATTAGTGGATTTATATCTATATTCATGAAGTACGAATAAAAAATAGACTTGTGTGGGTGGCATTAATTGTGAATAAACATATAAATCGATGTGTTGTAGTATACACCATGTTTTAGAGAACCAAAACCAATGTTTCGGGGTATACTTGTTTCTTTAACAAAGATATATCATGGAAAGAACATTAGAATATGAATTTATCCCTTTAAATAAAAATTTAAATAATAACATAACCCTAAACATGTTAATCACATATGTGTGCTAGACTCATTTAGGGTCAAAGGATTTTCTCCCTTAACTTTGTCTAGTGATTCAAGACCATATTGAGTGATCAAAACATATAAATGACGCACATGTCCCCTTCTTAGTTCAAAGGTACCCTTAGGAGGTATTATGGAGTTTTGAGTGTTCATCAATGTCCTTGGATGTTCAAAAGCCTCATATAGGACCTAAATCACAAGAATTCTCCCTTGACCATGTTTACAATGTCAATACCCACACACAGATCTCAAGACATTCAAAGTAGCATAACCCAAATGAAAGGAAAAGGAGAACCTCTATAGTTCATGTGTGTCAATTCATGAAATCATTACTTTCATTGGATACCCAAAAGAGTAATTTATGGATTAATCCTCAGGTGGCTTCAAAACCCAAACCTAGTTCTTAAAACATCCAAATGGCTCTCATATTCACACTTAACGAACAAGGATACACTTCGGAGGTTCTGTTTCATTGTTTGAGGTGTCATTTATCTTGTCCCTTATTACGTAGAAGTCTCATCTAGGATATAATGTGAATTTTTCTTACCAACCATGTGCAAGATCTTAAGACCCATAGGTAGTGTTGAAAACATCCAAATGGAACCCATATCTATACTCAATTGTGAAGGATACCTTGAATAGGTCATGCATAGTGGTTCAAGGTATAAGTCCCAAGTTTCATCCCAGTACAATGTCCAAGTCTTCGAGACACATACCAAGTGAGTGAAATATACAAATAACACCCATATCTCCACTCAAATTCCAAGGATACTGTTAGGACATCCCATGCCATAATTTCAAGTGACATTATTGTACTTGCATGTGTAGAATCCAAATTTAGGGCCTATGAGTACATTTTCCTCCCACAACTATGTATAGGGCCTTGAGTTGCATACCTATTGCACAAAATATTAAAATGGTTCCCATATCCATAGTTAGAGGCCAAGGATAGCCTTGAAAGCTTTTATGTGTTAGTTTGATGGATTATTAATTTCCATGGGTTCCTAGAAGCATCATTTAGGACCTAATAGTTTCCTCCCTTGACCATGTCAAGGGCCTTGATATGTATACCTATTTCTGACAATATCCAAATGGGGCCCATATACCCACTCAAAAGCCAAGGATACACTCATGAGGTCATTTCTTCTGGCTTATGGAATCATTCTTGTCTCAAATTATTTATAAGCCTAATTAATAGAATAACCCCTATGCTTCCTCCCTTGACCATTTCCAAGGCCTCAAGAAACATGCAAAATTCTCAAAACATCCAAATGGCACCCATATTTCTAGTCAAATGATAAAGATGCACTTAAGTGGCTATGTGTGGTGGTGTGAGGTATCATTATTTTCCTTAGATTCTTAGATTCCTTGTTGATATCATCTCTAGTTTTAGGATCCCAACTAATGAATTTCTTGTTGATTAAATTTGGTTGTCATTGATTTCAACCCTTGAAAAAAGTCTGGTAGAAAATTATGGTAGCGAAAAGGTTTGGGTAATGTACCCAAGTTTGTTTGATGTAAAGATGACTCATTATTGTCTTGTCATGGTTGATAAGAAGTACAAATGTATGAACTCTAAAGTGGTCCCCTTATGGTGAAAGCCCTCATAGGAATACGCTTCCCAGATTGAGTTATCCTAGAAGTATGGTTAGAGAACCCATGCATAATTGTGGAATAATGAGATGAAAGTCAATGAATTTGTCAGTGAAACTATCCTAGATGGATAGTGTTTGTCATGTCATTTCTGGTGGTATGTGTAACGTCACATAAATCCTCATGGTTAGAGAGTTATGGCCAACATGAATGTATAAATAAGAGGCAAGACTCTCTCATTTTAATCAAACTTGAATATAATTGAATATCTATTTTTGTTAAAGGTTATTTGGGCAGACATTATTGATAGAGAAAAATTGCAGCAGAAAAAGTGCAGTAGGAAAAGTGAGGAAGGAAAAGTGCGGTAGCAAAAGTGCGATAGAAAAATCGCAGCTAAAAAATTGCAACAAAAAAATCATGGCAGAGAAAGCACGACAGAAAAATCGTGGCAGAGAAAGCACGACAGAAAAAGTGCTGTAGAAAAATCACGATAGAAAAAGTGCGACAAAAAAATCGTGGCAACAACATGTTTGGGGTCTATTTATGAGAGATATGACACATCTTGTTTGAGGTATGTTTTGTGAGCTAGGGTTTATCTCTTGAGATGGTATTGCATGTTCAGTGTTGTTGCATATATCAGATTTGTTGAGGGATATAATTGGTATTTTGCTGTGTGTATTTGACATATGAAAATTGGTCTTTCGGTTGTAATGTGTTGTTGAAATTGTTGGCTTAGATTGAGGCTACATAACAGTGAGGATGTGGCACATAGTTCGATGCAAGGGTTTATGGTATTTGGTTTATGGATAGAGTGATGAATTTTTTATGGTTATATTGGTGTATGTCTTTGGTATATAGTTGAGGTACATGTTGGGTACATGGTTGAGGCAAGTAGTTGATGAGTTGGCACATACATGAGGTGTATAGTTGATGAGTTGGCACATACATGAGGTTTATAGTTGATGATGTAGCTACATATTTATGAGTCAAGGTTGATGCATGGTTGATGCATGGTACATGTTGGTTCAGGTTATTGGTATAGGTTGTTTGGTGCAGGTGGATTGGTACAGGTTGATACAGTTTACTGGTACAGGTTGATACAGTTTATTGGTACAGGTTGATAGTGACAGGTTGACAGTGGAAGTGGTTGATTCAATGATAGTGACAGGTTGTCTATATTTGGCATTTATATTTCAGGGCGGTTGGACGGGGCAAGGACATGTGGTTGTAGCCACCTCCTGGTTGTATCTAGAGAAAATAGGGGGTTGCAGCCTCCTTCTAGTTGTAGCCAGATAATTGGTGAGTTGGAGCTTCCCTCAGGTAGTATCCTGAAAAAATAGGGGGTTGGATCCTCCCTCCAGTTGCAGATAGAAAACAAATGAAGTTGGTGCTTCCAATAAATGTAATTCTTCAAGACATATAAGAAAAATCATTCTGTGGTTTTCTCCTGCTTTAGGTTTCCACGTAAAAACACTGGTGTGTTGTGTATGTGTGTGATTTATTATTTTTTCATTGTTTATTTAATTTGTAACTATTGGATCATAATGCTACATTGATACAACACTTTCATTTTTGGTGAAAAAGTATTACATTTCTCTATTACTGATTAACCGCCCCTCCCAGTAATCCAACAATTGGTATTAGAGCAGGTTCCTTCAGAAATTAATTTAACCATTGAATGGTAGATCATGGAGAAAAACAACATGTATAAAAATGGAATACCACAGTTTGATGCATAAAAGTATGCATTTTGGAGAATAAGGATGAAAACATATATACAAGCACATGGATTTGAAATTTGGCAATCAATTGTAGATGGATACACAACACCCACAGTTCCGTTGACAAATAACAAAGTAATAACATTCGGCTAGAATAACCCCAAAGCCATTAATGCACTTTTGAATTGTCTTGGAGAATTAGTATTCACCAAAGTTGTACATTGTCAATCCTCTAAAGAGATTTGGGACAAACTTCAAAATATTCATGAAGGAGATTCAAAACTCAAAGAAACAAATCTTCAAACTTACAGAGGTTAGTTTGAACAAATAAAGATGAAGGAAGATCATAATATTGCATCTTACTTTTTACAAGTCGATGAAATAGTAAATGCAATCATGGGTTTGGGAGAATAAATAAAAGAATCTGTAATTGTTAAAAAGGTACTAAGATCTCTTCTTATGAGATTTGACCCTAAGATATCATCACTAGAAGAAAGAGAAGATATGAACTCAATAAGCATGGACGAATTACATGGAATCTTCATAGCATATGAAATGAGAACTGAATAGGAAAATCCAGATATAAAAGAAGCATCCTTCAAAGCATCCAAAAAGTAAAATAAAAAGGGAAAGGAAAAAGAAAAAGAATGTAGTAGCATCAGTGACATCTCGGAAGATGATGAATAAGTGGCCAAATTTGTCAAAATATTGAACAAGGTAACCAATGACATGTATAGATGTAAGCTTCCTTCAATTTATTTTAATTGTTATGGTATTGGTCATTTTGCTAACAAATCTCCTCATATGAAAAAGAGAAACGTTGAAGGTTACTCAAATAGAAAACAAACATATAAAGGCAAAAGAACCACAAAGAAAGATTTCAGGAAAATCTTATACACCAAAGAAGACTTCTCATCATCACATGAAGATGAAGCCATTGACAGTGAGACAGAAAGAAATCTATTCATGGAAGTAGAAGACTTTGATAAAGGAGACTCTGAATAGGTCGAAGAAGAATATGAAGAAGCTGAAGAAGAATATGAAGAGGCAGAAGTTGACTACTGAGAAGAAATGATGTGTGTCATAGAAGTTATCAGAAGAGAAAATAAGAAAAACAATAAACTACAAGAGGAACTAGACAAGAAAGAAGACACTCAAGAACTAGAACACTTGATTACAAATTTGAAGGTTAAAATAAAAGAATATAAATAATCAAAGAAGCACTCAAAGAACAACTAGAAGAAAAAGACAGGATCATTGGAAATTTGGAAGCAGAGATTGTCACATTAAGAAAGGATCTTCAAAATAAAAATACGCAGAACAACTCAAAATTTTTGGATGAAATTATCATCAGTCAAAAACCACATCATGAAAAGTTTGAACTTGGATACAATCAAACATAAAAGGGATCAAGATTCGAAACAACAGAGCAAGAAACATATCCAAGAAACTATGCAGAAACAATCAAAGGGGATAAGAAGATCTACAAGGAAGATTACATGGACACTCCTCCACCGAGAGGATTAAGATTTCAGAATCAACAACCAACAAATAGGCCTCAAGAATAAGAACAATTCATAAGAGTACCTCATTTAAAAAGATCTTCAACTCCCAGGTATCAAACTATCATTTTTGGTTCATGTTATGGATGTAATAATTTTGGACATAAATATGTGAATTGCAGAGGTAACAACAAGAACATAAACAACTTTGAAAGTCATACACAAAAGTGTTATCAAGGAAATCCTAGTGAAACACATAGTAGAAGTTACAACATGTTTGAATATTTGACCACTGAAGTGGAATGTAAGAAGTGTAACAACTTTGGACACATGGCCAAAGATTGCAGAATTACAGTCCCTCCTAGGGAACCGCAACAGAATAACAACAGTCACAGACATGAACCTCAGAAAATGACATGGATAAGAAAGCAAAATCAATATAGAAATGAAGAATGCACATTCGCTCTACAAGTTAAGTAGAAGAAACATGGTTGGTATGTTGATAGTGCCTATTCAAAACACATGACAGGTGATAAAGACAAGTTTCTTACATTAATAAAGGAAAGATATGGATCAGTCTCCTTCAGAAATGATGATTCAACTAAAATCATTGGAAAAAGCACAGTCAGAATTGGGAACAAGAATACCAGGGCAGAAAATGTTCTACTAGTGGAAGATATGAAACATAATATTCTAAGTGTGAGTCAAATGTATGAACGGTCATAAAGTTACTTTCAATTGACAAAAGTGTGAGATAAGAAAATAAGATTCAGGAAAATTGATTGCTACAACTGCGAGAACTTCAAGAAACATATATGTGTTAAGTGAAATTGGAAATGAAAAGTGTTGTCTAGGAAAGGAAGATGAAAGTTGACTATGGCACAGAATAATGGGTCACATACATTTTTATAGCCTTTTCAAAGTCAAAAAAAGAGAAGAATTAAGAGGAATGCCCCAAATCACGAAACCAACCAACACTTTATGCAATCATTTTCAACAAGGAAAACAAACAAAGACTAGGTTCAAATGAAAGGAATATTGAACGACAAGACCACTAGAGATTGTTCATACTGATCTAGTTGGAACAACTACAACAAAGGGTTTAAAAGGTGAGAAATACTTTATGTTATTAGTTGATGGTTATACACCAATGACTGTAGTTTTCTCTCTCACGAATAAGTCAGAATCTTTTGAAAACTTCAAGATCTACAAAGAAATGGTTGAAAATGAAATAGATTCAAAAATCAAATGCTTGAGATCTGATAATGGAGGAGAGTTCACTTCAAAGGAATTTATGGACTACTCCAACAGTCATGGAATAAAAAGACAATTCTTCATTGCTAGAACACCTCAACAGAATGGAGTTGTTGAAATAAAGAACACGACAGTACATGAAATGGATCGAACAATGCTAATGGATTCAAAATTGACATATTTTTTTTGGACATAGGCAGTGCATACAACATTTCATATTCAAAACAGGGTAATGCTTAGAAACAACACTAACAAAACTCCCTACGAACTATGGAAAGGAAGACCATCAAATGTGAAGCACTTCAGATTTTTTGGAAGCAATTGCTACATCAAAAGAGAAGATGGCATAATGGGAAAGTTTGTCTCTCATGTGGACAAAGGAGTGCTGGTTGATTACTCAAGTACAAGGAAATAATACAAGTGCTACAACTTGAGATTGAACAAAGTTGTGGAAAGAATCAATGCAACAATTGATGAAACAAGTAGACAAGAATCAAAGGAAGAAGAAAATAAATGAATGGAACAACTTCACGAAGATGAAACAAAAGATGAAAAATAAGGGGAAGATGAAGAGGATGTGATAGAAGAATAAGATAAAGTTCAGCAAGTTCCTCCAAAGACACCTAGCAGACGAGTAAAAAAGAATAATCCTTCAGATCAGATTATCAGAAACAAAGATGCAAGAGTTGAGACTAGATGAAGAATGCGTTCACAAGAACAAATGCACCTAGCACTCTCATATACAATTGAAACAACCTGTTTTGAAGAGGCCAATAAGGGTGAATTTTGGAATAAGGCCATGGATGAAGAATTGGATCAAATAGAGAAAAATGACACTTGGGAATTGGTTCCAAGACCAAAGGATAAGAATGTGATCGGCACAAAGTGGGTATACAGAAATAAATTGAATGAAGATGGACAAGTTATAAGGAACAAATCTATATTGGTATATAAAGGATATGCACAAGTTGAATGAATTGACTTTGAAGAGACATTTTCCCCAGTTGCCAGAATGGAAGCAATCCAATTTCTTTTAGCTTATGCATGCTCCAAAAATATTAAAGTGTATCAGATGGATGTAAAATCATCTTTTCTAAATGGGGAAATTGAAGAAGAAGTCTACATTGAACAACCAGAAGGATTTCAGCTGTCAGAAAATTGAGATTATGTGTGTAAATTAAAGAAGGCCTTGTATGGTCTAAAACAGGCTCCTGGAACATGGTACTCTAGACTGGATAAATATCTACAGTAGGAAGGGTTCAGGAAAGAAAGTGCAGATAACAACCTCTACATCAAGGTAAGTCAAGATAATATTTTATTAATTGAAGTTTATGTTGATGATATTATTTCTAGTAGTGATGATGACAGGTTAAGGCATAAATTTGCAAAGGAGATGCAAAATGAGTTTGAAATGTCATTACTTGGAGAAGTATCCTTTTTTATGGGACTTCAAATACGTCAAATCAACCAAGGAATTTTTATTTCTCAAACCAAGTATATTAGAGAAATGCTAAAGAGGTTTGGAATGGAAGATTGCAAACCAATTATCACTCCCATACAAAACAATTGCAAGTTCAGAAAATATGATGATTAAAAGTCTACAGATCAGAGGAAATACAAGACAATGATTGGTAACCTACTATATGTGACAGAATCTAGACCAGATGTAATGCAGGCAATTGGAAATGTGACACGATTTCAAGCAACACCAAAGGAATCACATGTATTAGCAGTGAATAGGATTTTAAGATATCTCAAAGGAGCATAAGAGTTTGGATTATGGTATCCAAAAGGAAAGGATCTATCACTTATTGCCTACACAGATGCAGATTGGGAAGGTTGTATTGATGGACGACAAAGCACCAATGGAGCAACGTTCTACTTGGGTGAGTGTTTAGTATCATGGATAATCAAGAAACAATCATCAATATATTTATCTAGAGTCAAGGTAGAGTATATTGCAACAACATCATGTTGTACACAGGTTCTTTGGATGAAATAAAATCTGACAGATATACAGGTTGAGTATGATGAACCCATTCCAATCTATTGTGATAATACAAGGACCATCGGTATCTCAAAGAACCCGGTGATGCATTCCAAGACAAAGAACATTCCAATCAAGTACCACTTTCTACGGGAACGGTTTGTAGAAAAGAACATCATATTTGAGTATGTGGGCACAAAATAACAATTGGCAGACATCTTTAAAAAACCACTTCCAGAGGAAGCCTTTGAGTATCTTTTCCAGAGACTCGTAATTATTTCTACTCCAAAATGAATGGTTTTGAATTCTTATCTTATATGTCTTTGATGTACACAAGGAAGCACCATAAAGAAGACAATTTAGTTAGGGGGAGCATCGACGAATGGAAATATACCTTTTCCATTGATGAAAAAGGGGGGAAGATTTATCAGATCCAAAGGACATCGACATGATTCCAGGGGGA